>SJYW01015080.1:682002-716015 GCA_006410735.1 Raphicerus campestris
CAGAGATAGTATATTCAAAAGCAGAGACATTACTTTGTCGACTAAGGTCCGTCTAGTCAAGGCTATGGTTTTTCCTGTTGTCATGTATGGATGTGGGAGTTCGACTGTGAAGAAGGCTGAGGGCCAAATAATTGATCCTTTTGAGCTGTGGTGTTGGAGAAGACTCTTGAGAGTCCCTTGGAGTGCAAGGAGATCCAACCAGTCCATTCTGAAGGAGATCAATCCTGGGATTTCTTTGGAAGGAATGATGCTGAAGCTGAAACTCCAGTACTTTGGCCACCTCATCCAAAGAGTTGACTCACTGGAAAAGACTCTGATGCTGGGAGGGGTGCGGACAGGAGGAGAAGAGAATGACAGAGGATGAGATGGCTGGATGGCATCACTAATTCGATGGACGTGAGTCTGAGTGAACTCCGAGAGATGGCAATGAACAGGGAGGCCTGGCGTGCTGCGCTTCATGGGGTTGCAAAGAGTCGCACACAACTGAGCGACTGAACTGAACTGAACTGAACTGAATGTGGTTTTTGTNCTTTTGAGCTGTGGTGTTGGAGAAGACTCTTGAGAGTCCCTTGGAGTGCAAGGAGATCCAACCAGTCCATTCTGAAGGAGATCAATCCTGGGATTTCTTTGGAAGGAATGATGCTGAAACTGAAACTCCAGTACTTTGGCCACCTCATGCAAAGAGTTGACTCACTGGAAAAGACTCTGATGCTGGGAGGGGTTGCGGACAGGAGAAGAGAAGGACAGAGGATGAGATGGCTGGATGGCATCACTGATTCGATGGACGTGAGTCTGAGTGAACTCCGAGAGATGGCAATGAACAGGGAGGCCTGGCGTGCTGCTCTTCATGAGGTCGCAAAGAGTCGGACACGACTGAGCGACTGAACTGAACTGAACTGAACTGATGCTTTAAATTAGTCCTTTTAGTTGTTCTGTAGATCCCATCTCCTCTGACCTATTCAGCGACTTCACTCCAGTGATCATCCCCTTCATCTTTCAGATCATCAAATGGAACCATTCCCATAGCACCAAACTGCAATTTATCCATTTTCAAAGAAAAAGGAACAAAATTCCTTTGATCCACGTATCTTTCCATAGTAAGTGTTTATCTTTATTTTTAAAAATTTTGTTTTGAATATACTCCAAAGGTCTTTGTTTTGTTTTGTTTATCTCTAATGTCATTTTGCCAAAGTAAACAATAATTTCTATCTTGCTTTATTAAATGTTCAAGTCTCAGTTCTCATGTAACCCATCAATAGCATTTGGCACAGTTGATTAGTACCACACTTTGAAACAGTTCATCCACTTAGTATATCACCAGTTTCACTGGCTACTCATGCTCATCTCCTTTTGTTTCTTCTTATTCCCAAGCTCTTTACCTTGGTATGCCCCCAAAAACCTCTTCTCTTCCATACTACCCTTGCTACGTGGGTGATCTTATCATATTCCATAATCTTAAATGCTACTTGTATCTCATGAGTTCCAGGTTTACATGCTGATCCTTTAAAATCCAGGTGAATACAACTATTCAGGAAACACTTACATGTGGGCATCTACTAGGCATTTCAAACTTGCCGTTTGCTTAGCCCCACTCAGGACCTTTCCATTTCAGCATTCTCTTCCTTTGTTCACCCCACCAAACCCAATGAACCCGTTCTTACATTTGATAAGGTGAAAAACAGAAACGAAAGCTCAAGTTGATAGTTGATTTATAATATCTGATGTTTGATTTATGTGTTTAAACCATCAGCAAATCTTATAGACCTGACCTTAAAAATATGAATGTCTGCTTACATATGAATTAGAAAGACATTGAAATAATTAAATAAGATGCTATTAAAATCTAAGCAATTGTACAGTGAAATTTAATACAGGTTATTTAATACAGGTTATTACTTTAATACAGGTGAGATAAAAAGAGGTAGAGACGAACATATAACTGTAAGCTTCCTATAGCTCAAAAAAAACTACAAAAAAAAAAAAGAAAAAATCACAAGCATAATGACTTAGACCGTAAGTTCTAGAGGTAAGAGGCCCCAAATGGGTCTCATATGGCTAAAATCCATCTGTNGTAGAGACGAACATATAACTGTAAGCTTCCTATAGCTCCAAAAAAAACTACCAAAAAAAAAAAAAAGAAAAAATCACAAGCATAATGACTTAGACCATAAGTTCTGGAGGTAAGAGGGCCCAAATGGGTCTCATATGGCTAAAATCCATCTGTTGACAGATTATTAAGCCTCCAGTTTCCTTCTGGAAGCCAGAAAGAAGAACCTACACTCTTGCCTTTTTTTGAGTTTCTAGAGGCTGCTCATATCTTTTGGCTTTCTTTTCTCAAAGCCAACAATCCCATCACTCTAACCTCTCCTTCTGTTACCATGTTCCTTTCTCTGATCCTCCATCTTCCCCTTTTCACTTACAAGGACAATGTTGATTACATTGGTCCCACTTGGATAAACCAGGATATATCCCCATCTTATGATAGTTAATAACATTTTCACAGTCTCTATGTAAGGTGACATATTAACCCATTCCTGGGATTAGGACATGGGCATCCTTGGGATTCTACCACATTTTTTTCTGCTTGCTCCCAATACAGTACGTCAATTCATTGGGTGGAAGGTAAACACCTGGCACAGTTCCACAAGGCTGCCACCTCTAACTGCTTGGGTCCAAGCATCAGTACTGTCCCTGATGCAAGGCCTATGTGTGAAATCAAATGTTAGTATTCATTTTAGAGATTTTTTCAATGTAATCAAATGGTGCACATTTTTCAAAAATAAAATAAATCTGGAAAGTTCGATAACTTCATGCAATACAAATAAAATAAGTAATGGTATAATTATAACTAGAAGACTCTTTGTGGGAAAAAATGTTTAAATTTTCCATTGTAATGTCTGGAAAGCAAAACTTCAGAAAAATAAGTGGCCTGTCCATGACTGCAAAATTAATCAATGACACAATGGAAACAAGAATGATGGCTCATTTATACCTTTAATGTCTGGGCAGTGTCCTTAAATTGAGCTACTCAGTAGCTTACAAAGAATAAATGTAACATAAATCTATACCCTCAGCTCCTAACACTTTCTTTTTGTTTATCTCTGTTACTGTGAATTTTCCTATGAGATTATGTTACATCTATACTTTCTTGATGGAAAATTGGCCCATAAAGAAAGCTGAGTGCCATAGAATTCATGCTTTTGAACTGTGGTGTTGGAGAATACTGTTGAGAGTCCTGTGGACTGCAAGGAGATCCAACCAGTCTATCCTAAAGGAAATCAGTCCTGAATATACATTGGAAAGACAGATGCTGAGGCTGAAACTCCAATACTTTGATCACCTGATGTGAAAAACTGACTCATTGGAAAAGACCCTGACGCTGAGAAAGATTGAAGGCAGGAGGAGAACGTGATGGCAGAGGAGGAGATGGTTGGATGGTATCACTGATTTAATGGATATGAGTTTGAGCAAGCTCGGGGAGTTGGTGATGGACAGGGAAACCTGGCGTGCTGCACTCTATGTGGTCAGAGTTGGACACCACTGAATGAGGGAACTGAACTGAACTGATATTTTCCTGAAAAAGAGGTGAGAACTTTCAGGATATTTGCATGATCTTACCTATTCAATATCATATGATAGTAGAAATAATTGTATTTAAAACAATAGTTTCTCCCTTTTTGAAAGAATTAAGTGATTGCTTACTGTCAGATGCTTTCTGGTTAAGAAGCTTATTTTAAAAAATCATTTGGAAGGAGACAATTAATGGGTTTATGTTTGAAGTGCTATTATGAGATGATTATAATTTAAATGTGTTTTGGCCTTCTAATCTTAGATGAGGCAGAGCCTAAAGATAAACAATTTGAAGTATATGAAATTGACTTGGGACATTTTAGATGGCAAGATACTTTTAAGTTCTGTTTCAGTCATGTTTATGATCTCTGAATATGTTTGAAGTTCTGCTTTTATTTTTGACAAACCTACCAATTTAAATTGACAAAGACAAAGTAATTGTATAATTTAGTTTGTTGTGGTTATTGGATTAGTTCCTTCNATCAAATGTTAGTATTCATTTTAGAGATTTTTTCAATGTAATCAAATGGTGCACATTTTTCAAAAATAAAATAAATCTGGAAAGTTCGATAACTTCATGCAATACAAATAAAATAAGTAATGGTATAATTATAACTAGAAGACTCTTTGGAGGGAAAAAATGTTTAAATTTTCCATTGTAATGTCTGGAAAGCAAAACTTCAGAAAAATAAGTGGCCTGTCCATGACTGCAAAATTAATCAATGACACAATGGAAACAAGAATGATGGCTCATTTATACCTTTAATGTCTGGGCAGTGTCCTTAAATTGAGCTACTCAGTAGCTTACAAAGAATAAATGTAACATAAATCTATACCCTCAGCTCCTAACACTTTCTTTTTGTTTATCTCTGTTACTGTGAATTTTCCTATGAGATTATGTTACATCTGTACTTTCTTGATGGAAAATTGGCCCATAAAGAAAGCTGAGTGCCATAGAATTCATGCTTTTGAACTGTGGTGTTGGAGAATACTGTTGAGAGTCCTGTGGACTGCAAGGAGATCCAACCAGTCTATCCTAAAGGAAATCAGTCCTGAATATACATTGGAAAGACAGATGCTGAGGCTGAAACTCCAATACTTTGATCACCTGATGTGAAAAACTGACTCATTGGAAAAGACCCTGACACTGAGAAAGATTGAAGGCAGGAGGAGAACGTGATGGCAGAGGAGGAGATGGTTGGATGGTATCACTGATTTAATGGATATGAGTTTGAGCAAGCTCGGGGAGTTGGTGATGGACAGGGAAACCTGGCGTGCTGCACTCTATGTGGTCAGAGTTGGACACCACTGAATGAGGGAACAGAACTGAACTGATATTTTCCTGAAAAAGAGGTGAGAACTTTCAGGATATTTGCATGATCTTACCTATTCAATATCATATGATAATAGAAATAATTGTATTTAAAACAATAGTTTCTCCCTTTTTGAAAGAATTAAGTGATTGCTTACTGTCAGATGCTTTCTGGTTAAGAAGCTTATTTTAAATAATCATTTGGAAGGAGACAATTAATGGGTTTATGTTTGAAGTGCTATTATGAGATGATTATAATTTAAATGTGTTTTAGCCTTCTAATCTTAGATGAGGCAGAGCCTAAAGATAAACAATTTGAAGTATATGAAATTGACTTGGGACATTTTAGATGGCAAGATACTTTTAAGTTCTGTTTCAGTCATGTTTATGATCTCTGAATATGTTTGAAGTTCTGCTTTTATTTTTGACAAACCTACCAATTTAAATTGACAAAGACAAAGTAATTGTATAATTTAGTTTGTTGTGGTTATTGGATTAGTTCCTTCCCTATATAAGAGCATGACTCAAAGAAGTCTGTGATGGCAAAAACTAGGCAGAGGAAGGCAACCAGTTATTCTGTCGCTTCATAATGGCAGCTTTTTATCCTCCGACCCAAGGTCAATTGCATTGTCTTTGGTGAAAGATAGAGTACTATTGCTAAGAAAGATTTTTACTGGGCAGCAATTCTGAATCTATTTCCTCTGATGAAATGTCAATAGCTTTCTAGGACAAAATGTAGTTTTTCTAGAAACAAAGGTGAAATTGGTTTGAAAATGTACTCCACAAATCAATCCCTTTCATTATAAAACATTTGAGAAAGAAAAATTAACAAGTAACCCAATATGCTGTTATGTTTCCATCTTTTTATTTTAATTTATCAAACATATTACATTTCTCCAAAAAAACCAATTTAGGGAAGCATTGATGTTCTTCTAATGGTTTTAGAGTCATAAAACTTGTAAAAAGTCAGCTGCTGTGAACCTGGAAATTCCTGAAAGCTAGCAAGTGATAAAATCCTCTGAAAGGATAGACTCCTAGGATAAAATATGCTATACAGCATTATAGAAAACAAACCAGAATATTAATAAAATTGTTATATGTGCATTCAAAAATAATATACCCTTAGAGATATTTTAGAATTATGATAAAATGTATATTTATCATTAATGTTAATATCAAGTTCCACCTTCCAAAATTATTTTATCACTAAATTTTACAAAAGCTTCTTTTGCTCAGTTTAAAAAATGCAATTCTCTTTAAAATCAAAGCAGTAAAAATATAATCCAACTGAAATAGATCTTAATTTTCCTTATAAGGATCTTAAACTCTCTATAATTTTCCCCATAAGTAGCATTAGTAGCTAGTCAATTTCCTGAAAACTGTTTGCAATGCAGATACTCACACGCAATAACAAGTTCTGTTATAAAACAGCAAATTCCAAAATACTTATTTTTTATTTACATGCATATATGAAAGTGAAAGTTGCTCAGTTATGTCCAGCTCTTTGGGATCCCATGGACTATACAGTTCATGGATTTCTTCATGCCAGAATACTGGAACAGGTAACCTTTCCCTTCTCCAGGGGATCTTCCCAACCCAGGAATCAAACCCAGGTCTCCCACATTGCAGATGATTTCTTTTACCAGCTGAGCCACAAGGGAAGCCCAAGAATACTGGAGTGGGTAGCCTATCCTTTCACCAGCAGATCTTCCTGACCAAGGAATCAAACAGGGGTCTCCTGCATTGCAGGTGATTCTTTACCAACTGAGCTATCAGGGATGCCCAGCATATATAGGAAAAAGTACTCCAAATGGGTAGAAGGGAATAGAAGGAAAGGAGACAAGTAAAGCAAAGGCAGAAAAGAGAGAATCCACAAGTAATACTGAATTGTCTCTGTGCAGGAGGGCAGGTCAAAGGCAATAGAAATAGCACAGATTATCATGGTTTCTTTAGCAGCACCGATAGGACTATTCTGAAGATGGACAAGTGATTGAGTAGTGAGTCATCCTCCTACAGGACACACAGTGCCACCAAGATGATCCTCCTGAAACAGTAAGAGCTTTGTGTATTATCATCTAAAGTTCCAATCACTGATTAGAGAAATTCTGCACTTCCTCGGCTCTGGGATTCCCAAATGTCAGAAGCCCCTTGAAGGTCCAATTACCTAATACATTGTCTACAAAAAGCTGTCTTATGAACATATTCAGAGGTAGAGCTCCTTATACACCATGGCCTGATCTGAGCTAAAGGACAGAATTCTACTTTGTAAACTGGGACAGGAAGATCCTGGTTGTGTGTCCCTGAAACTGGTGCGTCCGTTTCAGTGCAAGTTGGATCTGCAGTAATGTCAATACAGACATAGAGCCCATGGAGGATGCTTTGCTCAAGTCNTCCCAAATGTCAGAAGCCCCTTGAAGGTCCAATTACCTAATACATTGTCTACAAAAAGCTGTCTTATGAACATATTCAGATGTAGAGCTCCTTATACACCATGGCCTGATCTGAGCTAAAGGACAGAATTTTACTTTGTAAACTGGGACAGGAAGATCCTGGTTGTGTGTCCCTGAAACTGGTGCGTCCCAGTTTCAGTGCAAGTTGGATCTGCAGTAATGTCAACCCAGACATAGAGCCCATGGAGGATGCTTTGCTCAAGCCTTCTAGAAGAAATCAGATCTATTTGCAAAAGACATCTAACCCTTTCTGGAAGAACGAACAATCATCAGTCCCCATTAGAGAGAGACAATATCAACATGAGCTTACCAAACTGATGAAGATTGACCCACTTTTTCTGCTTCCATATAACTCAACTACTTCAGGCTTACAGAACAGACTCCAGTGAATGCCCAGTTCGATAATCCTTTGTTCACACCTGCTTCAAGCAAACCTTTACTTTTCCTCTTCTGTCCTTCCTACCAAAGTCAGCTGTGTTCCACTGTACAGTACAATGATATGGCTCCATATTATCTTTGAAAGGCTCTGTTCCCTAACCTCTATTCAAAGGATGAGGATCACACAGGCCTCTTGCAAAAGCCAAAATCATCATAAGCCTTTTGAGGCTGGCTTCAGTATTCCCATTGCCATAAAACAGTCACGTTCACTTTTCAGAGAGTAAAGAATCTACCTGAAGTGCAGGAGACCTGGATGCAATCCCTGGGTTGGGAAGATCCCCTGGAGAAGGGTATGGCAACCCTCTCTAGTATTCTTGCTTGGATTATCCCCATGGAAAGAGGAGCCTGGTGGGTGATAGTTCACCAGGTCAAAAGAGTTGGACACAACTGAATAAGCATGTGCCTTGTAATAATAACTGAGTGTTGTACTTCTACACCAAGCAGTTGAATGTCTCTTCCAAATCACCTATGTAGGGTTCACTTCTTTCTCTCATCCTGATCTGTCAAGTGACAGTCAGCTGGAGAAGCTGAAGGGCTACGATACATGCTCAAAAATATTTCTGGCACCAAAAAGATGATACCTAAGATGACAGGTTAGAAATTCACCATCAATTCTCAATCCTTTTGTTGTATATGAGTTCCTGTTACAACTTGTAATGACTTTTTTAATTATTCTAAGTAGAAATGTTCAACCTTATTTATTCAAACAATGTAGGCTGAGAAAGGGATGTGTTCCTTGGTGAGTAAAAAGAAAGATAGCAAGAGCTCAGCAACTGTAACCATTTCATTGGCAAAATGTGTTTCTTTGTCTTTCAGGGGAAGACACAAAAGACACAGGAGCACTGTCTGTCTTCTCTCTGATTATATCTCTATATCTCAATTCATTTGATCCAAGGNGGTATCTCTAATTTTCTTGAAGAGATCTCTAGTCTTTCCCATTCTGTTCTTTTTCTCTATTTCTTTGCATTGATCGCTGAAGAAGGCTTTCTTATCTCTTCTTGCTATTCTTTGGAACTCTGCATTCAGATGCTTATATCTTTCCTTTTCTCCTCTCTTCTTTTCACAGCTATTTGTAAGGCCTCCTCAGACAGCCATTTTGCTTTTTAGCATTTCTTTTCCATGGGGATGGTCTTGATCCCTGTCTCCTGTACAATGTCATGAATCGTATCAGACACCAAATAACAAATCCTCTCAAAATTAAAATGTCTTCATCTAGAAAGGTGAAGACTTTCCAGGCCACTAGAATGTTTTAGTGTTCTATAAGGGACTTTGAATATTGCATGAGGAAACATCAAACTGTCATCATATTTTACTTGGGAACAAGTAAGAGCAAGAGAGTCACAAAATTAATTAAAGGAGAGAGCTCTTGGAGAATTAACAAGCCACAGAGAAGAAAATTAGCAGAGAAGTAAGCAGAAAATGCTTTTCTCAAGGCAAAGGGGAGATAATCATACAAAGATAAGATTTATTAAAACTAGGAGACTGTCATGCTCATGCATACAACAATATTAGCAATTATCACTTGTACAGCATTTTATGCAANAAAGCAAAAGAGTGTATTAAAGGAGTGTGTATTTAAAGGTCACTGTTTATGCTTGCTGCATGCTAAGTCACTTCAGTTGTGTCCAACTTTATGCAACCCTATGGACAGTAGACCATCAGGCTTCTCTGCCCTTGGGAAATCTTCAGGCAAGAATACTGGAGTGGGTTGTTATGCCCTTTTCCAGGGGTTCATCTCAACCCAAGGATGGAACCCACATTTCCTATGCCTCCTGCGTTAGCATGTGGATTCTTTACCACTAGTGCCACCTGAGAAGCCTGTAACCGTTTATATGTACACACATGTATATACATAGACATGCCTTTTTTGATATATATTTTAGTAATATCATTTCACATAATCATTTTCAGTCTAGGATGTAGAACGCAGAGTTTAGTATCTCAGGCAGAAATAATCTTCATTTAATCAGTGTTGTTTAAGTTCTTAATTGTATTTGTTCTGAGAAACATAACAATTGGTTGTGAGCAAGATTCATCCACTTTAGGTAGCCAGAGGCACCCTGATAACCTAGAAGCATTTATCCCAGAGAACATATATCTCATTTCCNCAATTGGTTGTGAGCAAGATTCATCCACTTTAGGTAGCCAGAGGCACCCTGATAACCTAGAAGTATTTATCCCAGAGAACATATATCTCATTTTCCCAGTACATATCTTTGTATCTGGCATTTAAGTTACTTTTATTTACAATCTATCTTTTTAAATGGATGTATAACATAATTTTTCAAAGGTTTAGTCAACCAGCCTACATCATAATCACTTTCAGATCTCTTTAGTAGGTATTTATCATTAAATGAATTTTTTTTTTTTTATGAAAATTTTAAAGCTTTCAGTTCAGTTCAGTTGCTCAGTCGTGTCCGACTCTTGCGACCCCATGAATCGCAGCATGCCAGGCCTCCCTGTCCATCACCAACTCCTGGAGTTCACTCAGACTCATGTCCATTGAATCAGTGATGCCATCCAGCCATCTCATCCTCTGTCGTCCCCTTCTCCTTCTGCCTCCAATCCCTCCCAGTATCAGCGTCTTTTCCAATGAGTCAGCTCTTCGCATGAGATGGCCAAAGTACTGGAGTTTCAGCTTTAGCATCATTCCTTCCAAAGAACACCCAGGGCTGATCTCCTTCAGAATGGACTGGTTGGATCCCTTTGCAGTCCAAGGAATTCTCAAGAGTCTTCTCCAACACCACAATTCAAAAGCATCAATTCTTCGGCACTCAGCTTTCGTCACAGTCCACCTCTCACATCCATACATGACTACTGGAAAAACCATAGCCTTGACNGCTGATCTCCTTCAGAATGGACTGGTTGGATCCCTTTGCAGTCCAAGGAATTCTCAAGAGTCTTCTCCAACACCACAATTCAAAAGCATCAATTCTTCGGCACTCAGCTTTCGTCACAGTCCACCTCTCACATCCATACATGACTATTGGAAAAACCATAGCCTTGACTAGATGGACTTTAGTTGGCAAAGTGATATCTCTGCTTTTGAATATGCTATCTAGGTTGGTCATAACTTTTCTTTCAAGGAGTAAGCATCTTTTAATTTTATGGTTGCAGTCACCATCTGCAGTGATTTTGGAGCCCCCCAAAATAAAATCTGACACTGTTTTCCCATCTATTTCCCATGAATTGACACACTTATTAGATGTAATGAAATTATTCTTTCTTACCTTGGCTCAATGAAATCATATACTAACTAGCATAGACTGATTATCTTTCCAAAATGTAGGAGGATCTTTTGATCTCTCAACAGCCACTAAAATTATTATTTATAATAACATAATAATATATAAGTTTAATATGAAAATCATATCATTCTACCAACCAAGAGTAAATTACACTAATTTTCTAAAAAGTAATTTCTTAAGGATTTCAGAAAATGTATTGCAAATAACACATTTGTTTCAGAATTATATCTTATGCATGTATATAAGAAAAATTAAAATGAGACTTTTCATTTTAAGGTCTTAATCTATTTGTTTTAATTCAGTCACAAACATGGATTACAACCTAATTGATCTGGTTTTTTTATATTTTTATTTAACACATTTGATTTTGAATCCCAAGCATTTGAGATTGCTATAATACACAATAAAAATTGCTTAGTTTATGGCTAAAGAATACATTTGAAGCAAATATATATGTATAAATATAACACAAAATGTAAAGAATCAGTATTCAAAAACAGAATCTGTCAAACAATTCTCTATAATGATGTCAATCAAGTACAGTTCCCTAAATATTCCATTTAAAGTATATGTTGCTATTATAAAGCACTCACATAAAATAAGAAATAGAATTCCAAGTACAGTTCAAGACATTTTTATTCATGATAATCCTATCATTTCTTCACGCTATTTCAAATGCCATTACCATAATCCCTTAAATATTTTTTGCCTTTAGCTTCTTATAATATCTCCATATACCAAACGAAGAACATCTCAAACAAAAGAACATTTTACACTTCATGATTAGATGAGAAATTGAGTTTCAAACAGATTCTATTGATGCATTCCTATATTTCTTTCTAGTTTTAAATTATGTAATATATTAAACTTTCTTCTCTTTTAAATGTGAATTTTGAATGACATTATTTTTTAGAACATCTCAACATGAATTCTCTTCTAAACCAGCTGACATTAGTAATTCTTTATTTCAAACTTTGATTAGCCACTCATTTATGTGCTAAATGGCCTTTATGCATTTTGATTTTTTTTTTGCCTGTTATGTGAAGCATTTCATCTTTTAATTTATCATCTTTCACCCAAATCCTCCACTTCATTATTATTCTATTTCTTCTAATCTCTTTACCTCTAAATAAGCTGTTTTTCCCCTCCAGGTTTTTAAGTGACATAAAAGCACATATTTTTTGTGGTAATGCCCAGAGAAATATTTTAGTTAACAATTCTTTGGGTGAAATTCCTATTATCATTAAAAATATTTAGTGGCTACCCTTGAAAAATTAGCTAGTTTCATTTTGATCCAAACCTGATCCAGTTTACTTTTTATTTAGTAAAAGACTTTTTGCATTGATTTAGCCTGATTTGTACATATAAGTACTTGATGAGCTTTTGCTTGCTGTATGATATATTTAAGACATGCACACACAGAGAATGGGACTATCTAGGTTTTCACTTTCATGCATTGGAGAAGGCGATGGCAACCCACTCCAGTGTTCTTGCCTGGAGAATCCCGGGGACGGGGGAGCCTGGTGGGCTGCCGTCTATGGGGTCGCACAGAGTCAGACACGACTGAAGCGACTTAGCACCAGCAGCAGCAGCAGCAGCAGGTGACACTAGTATGATATATTTAAGATATGCATAAAGAGAGAATGGGACTTTCTAGGTGGCCCTCGTGGCAAAGAAGCCACCTGCCAATGCAGGGAGACCTAAGAGATGCAAGTCTGATCCCTGGGTCAGGAAGAACTCCTAGAGGAGAAAGTGGCAATCCACACCAGTATTCCTGCCTAGAGAATCTCATGGACAGAGGAATCTGGAAGGCAATAGTCCATAGGGTTGCAAAGAGTCAAACATTACTGAACCTTAGCACACATGGACTGTAGCCAGACAGGGTCCTCTGTCCATGGGATTCTCCAGGCAAGAATACTGGAGTGGGTTGCCATGCCCTCCTCCGGGGGATCTTCCTAACCCAGGGATCAAACCTGCATCTTTTATGTCTCCTGCCTTGGCAGGTGAGTTCTTTACACCTAGTGCCACCTGGGAAGCACTCACAGAGAATGAGAGATAGATGAATGAATAGATATGTCTATATTATATATACTAAATTAGATACACATAATAATTATATAAAAATATGCAAAATGTTAATGCATTTAACTATTAAAATAGTTCAATAGAATTCAACTTTATCCTTACAGGTTGATATCAATATTGCCAGAGTCTCTATATTTTAAAATTTTATAAAATGGATATAATAATTTATGCAAACTAATGTTTATATTTATGAAAATTTTATTTATACATTATAAAGAATAATAAATAATCATTGGAGTAATCAGCTATCCTACAGATGAAATTATTAAATATATGGGAAGCAATGAAAGTGAAATAGGAAAATGTCAAACTTTATTACTAAAACCAAGAATTATTTCTTTGAAAATACCAACAACAAAATGAAGCTTTAACAAGTATATTGGAGATTCAACTAAAGAACACACAAATAAGCTAATTAGAAATGAGAATAATAACTGCATACACTGGGTAGATTTACATACAAACACAGAATTGCACTTGAAACACCATGTAAGCTTGATATTTAAATTAAATAGTTTAATAAAATCAGTTCAAGAAATGACTAAAATTTTGAATTGTTCTAATATCATTACAAGTGTTAAAACATTTCTTCCCTAGTGGCTCAGCATAAAGTATCCACCTGCCAATACAAGAGACACAGGAGATGCGGTTTCCATTCCTGCGTTGGGAAGATCCCCGGGAATAGGAAATGGCAACCCTCTCCAGTATTCTTGCTTAGAGAATTTCATGGACAGAGGAGCCTGTCGGGCTACAGTCCATGGGTCACAGAGTCAGACACAACTGAGCACACACATACACACACACAAGAGTTAGGATATATATATATATTTTTTTTAATTTACTTTTTTATTGAAGGATAATTGCTTTACAGAATTTTGTGTCCTGTCAAACCTCAACATGAGTCAGCTATAGGTATACATATACCCCTCCCTTTTGAACTTCCCTCAAGTGTTAAGATATATTGAGATTTACGTCTCTTTTAAAATTCACTGAGTTCATCTGTTATCCTATACATTGTTTTGAAGTACAGTGAAAGATATTCTTCAAATAGTTAAAAAATTAATACAATTAAAAAAAGAAAAAAAAACGAGAGCAGGAGACATTACTGAAATCTTTCATCACGCTTATGAATAAAGATGGAAAAATCTACACAAAATACCTGAAAAATCATACCCAGCTAATTACTTGGTTAGCTAAAGCTATTTATTATTTCAACTCCATATATTACTCTCAGTAAATGACAAAAAATTGATTAAATTTTAAAATCTAGTCCTGAATAAAGACTTATAAACCTAAAAATAGAAGATATATTTCATATATTTGCATTCTTAGGAACAGAATAAATCTACAGAAATATTATAGAGATAAAACTTTCCAATAATGTCAAAAAGATGAACAAGGCCTCACTGTGCACTGTGCCTGTCATTGAACAGTTTGCTGACAGTTGTAGACTGTATTGTAAGTGAAAAAAAAGTAAAAGCATAATGCTGAAGAGAGCAACACTTAGCAGGATTTTCTGAATATGTCATTATACAGCTTGAACATACAAGACAGTAGATTGCAAAATATTACATCTAATTTTAGAGTATAGTGCATATTAATACATGTCCAATTTAAAATGTAACTCTTCTCTCTAACTGCAGCAGTTCAGTTCAATTCAGTCTGCATAGGATTATCTAAATAGAAGATTCCATGTTAAAGGAAGCAAAGCATGTTCTCTCCCAAGAAGGCTGCTATAAGAAACCTTAGAGCATATGCTTCATGTATGAAAATCTTATAATTGTGAAATACTTTTTTTTTTAATGAAAGATTCTTTAAAAATGAAACAACTGTTTCTCATTTTGTTTTGAAAAAGGGCAAGAATACTGAAAATTTTATGAAATGAGAAAGTACAGAATTGAATGAAAGGCAAGAATCCACTTCCAATATGACTCACCTCCCCTTCTCTAAATAACTAGTACATATTCTTCATTATGAATTTTATTATACATTTCAAAAATCATATGTAGAATAGTATAATAGTAAAGTGTCTTATTTCCCAGAAAGAGATAAGCTTTCTAGTTTTTTGAATAGTTTTTGAATTTTGTATCACAATTTTTAGTTCATTAAAATAAAAGAGAGCATTGAAGATAAATCTGGAGTGCCTTTGGCTGTCTGCCAGCTGCAAGCTCTCCTCTCCATCTTTGAGAGGTAAATGGAGAGACAAATAGATGCACAGACATCTCCTGCTCTTCATTTTTGTTTTACTATATATATATAAAACAGGAAAGAGGGATTACATTATATTTTCAAATCCAATTCAATGTAGTTTAAAAAATTATTGCACAGAAATATATTATGGTGGTGAGATGTCTAAAAAAATCTTCCTTGAGTTGAAGATACTAGTTTGATGAAGAAGAAAATTTGCAAATTATTTCTTTATCAAATAGAAGAAAAACCCTACACTAAAATATTTTTACTTTTAAAGTAGGGTTCATAATTGAAATATTCAAGCTGTAAAACTATGTTTCATTCTCTAGATTTACTGTGTTTCAGAAATTCAGTGGAACAAGATACACTTTCTAAGGGCTTCCCAAGTGGCTCAGACAATAAAGAATCTGTCTGCAATGCAAGAGACCCAGGTTCGATTTCTGGGTTGGAATGATCTCCTGAAGAAGGAAATGGTTGTCCACTCCAGTATTTTTGCCTGAAGAATTCCATGGACAGAGTAACCTGGCAGGCTACTGTTCATGGGGTCAGAGAGGTCAGCCATGACTGAGTGACTAACACTTTCACTTTATACTTTCTATCTTAATATATTATTTTTAAATCATAACTGAACATTAGAATCATTTGGGTGACTTTGAAAAAGGATAGCTATGAAAACAAACTGCCAGATTTTAATTCATTTGAAGGGTAAATCTCGGCATTTATTTACTAAAATCTCACTTGATAACTCAGGCTTACAGACAGGTTTGAGAACCATCTGGAATCAAAATCAACTTTTCAGGTTTAGAATTTGGAATAAAAGTCACTTGATAAGATTTTCTATCCACTACCCAAATTTCAAGTGAGATCTAATTGTGAACTTGTATTTCGGTGAGNAACTCAGGCTTACAGACAGGTTTGAGAACCACCTGGAATCAAAATCAACTTTTCAGGTTTAGAATTTGGAATAAAAGTCACTTGATAAGATTTTATATCCACTACCTAAATTCCAAGCGAGATCTAATTGTGAACTTGTATTTCAGTGAGAAGGTTAGAAAGAGCAGATGTGTGTTATGGTTTCAAAAACTCCCAATTTCTACATCGTTTTTGAAATAGCAAAGAACATCATATAAGAGAGCTACTCCAAAAAATTTAAGCTAGTCACTTGTTAAAATATATTTATGATGTATATTGAAAGTGGTTCAATATTTGTATTCATCTCAGACTTAGCATCACTTGTCTTTTTATTTGTGATATTATCTGGTTCTAGGTATAATGAATGGGTTTTGATTTTTACTGTTTTGGGTACTATTTATGTTTAGGATCCTATTTAAGTCTGTTTCATCAGGTCTTTGCCCTATTGAAGTTTAGTATGTAGGTTCTGGCCTAAATTTGTTAACTGAAGGCTGCTGACATCTTAACTCACTCAGCCCTTGCACCTTTGGTCTGGTCTTTCTTCCTCTGCCCCCAGGAAAGCTCCCTCTACTCTGCCAGTGCTGCCCATGTTGCTATATAGGGGGTGAAGAAGTTGGGTGGAGAATATTTCCTCTGAAGTGTTCACCACATACATGATATCATTAGCTTCCAGCTCATCTTTGTTAATGCTCCTATCTGGGTAGCCTCTGTCACTTGGTGAAAATCAGTAAATCTTGAGACTAATTCACTTTCTGCTTTTGGAGAAACCACAAAATACCTGACTTGGAGCTTGCAAGCTAAGTCACTTCAGTTATGTCCGACCCTTTCAGACCCTATGGACCATAGTCCACCAGGCTCCTGCTCTATGGGATTCTCCAGGCAAGAACACTGGAATGGGTTGCCATGACCTCCTCCAGGGGATCTTCTCAACCCAGTTATCGAACCCACCCATGTCTGTTACATCTCCCTCTTTGGCAGGCAGGTTCTTTAACACAAGTGTTACCAGGAAGCCCAGCTTGGAGCTTGAATGCAGTCAAATCGGTTCTGTGGTTGCCAGAGCTGTTGGGTGTTGGATGGAACTATCTGCCTGCCTCGCTGATGCTGTCACTGCCACTGGGTATGAATCAGTTGATGAATCTCTCTACTAGATCTCTACTGAGCCCACCCTTTCCTAGTCTTTTGGTCAGAGCGCAGATATCTTTCTGTGTTTATGTTTTCTCTGCCTGCTGGGAGTTCTGGGTAAACCTAAAACTCAGGGAACTCAGAAAAGTGTTTCTTCAAGACTTAAGATCTTTAACCTTAAAAGTTCTTTCCACCTTTCAGAGTACTTTTATGATTATAAAATTATTCCCAAAGTATTTCATTTTATTTAAAAGCTAGAAGAAGAGAAGAATGAATGTTTGTCATCGTTTTTTAAAATATAAATGTATTTATTTTAATTGGAGGTTAATTACTTTACAATATTGTATTGTTTTGCCATGCATCAACATGAGTCCGCCACAGATATACACATGTTCCCCATCCTGAAGCCCCCTCCTTCCTCCCTCCCCGTACCATCCCTCTGAGTTATCTCAGTGCACTAGCCCCAAGCATCCAGTATCATGCATCGAACCTGGCTTAATTGGGACTAGAAGTATAGAAATTATAAGTTATTTTATAAAAGGAATTGCATTCAAAATTAGTTATTTTAACAATTAAAATAGCCAGAGAGGGGAGAAAATCTTTACTAATAATAAAATCTGTATGGTGTCACTCAGTCATGTCCTACTCTTTGCAACTCCATGGACTGTAGCCTGCCAAGCTTCTCCCTCCATGGCATTCTCCAGGCAAGAATACTGGAGTGGGTTGCCATGCCCTCCTACAGGGGATCTTACCAATCCAGGAATGGAACCAGGTCTCCCACATTGCAGGTGGATTCTTTACCATCAGAACCACCAGGGAAGCCCAATGAAATCCATATCCTCATGTGATTGTCTCTATACTTTCTTGTCAATAAAATAGTAGAAATCTATGCATGCATGTGTGATTAGTTGTGTGTTGTTCTTTATGACCCATGTACTGTAGCCTTTCAGACTCCTTTCTCCATTGAATTTGCCAGGCAAGAATACTGGAGTGGGTTGTCATTTCCTACTCAAGGGTCTTCCTGAACCAGGGATCAAACCCATCTCTTGCCTTGGCAAGCATATTATCAACTGTGGCACTTGAGAAGTCAGTAGAAATCTACAGCCCCAATTAATTTTAACTTGAATTTCTTTTCTATTTTTCCCATCCTGGATCAAATATCAAGTTCATATTTCAAAGTTATCTGATTTTTGCCATGGATTCTGTTCATTTCAATGCCAAAGAAAACTTTCTCTTTTTTCCTCCTATGTTATACTTCCCTTTTACCAGAGTTATTCTTTGAACAAAACTACTGACTTTCATGTTATAGTTTATTTCTCAAACCTAATAAATTATAATGTCTCATAATGTTAATTATTTTAAACTATGAATATTTTGTAATTAATTCAAGTTTAAAATTAAAAGAAAACCAGCTGTTATAATCAAATCTGCTAATTCAAAATTAGTTAATAACCAGAATACTGAGAAAATAATCCCTAAAGTTAACAACTCAGGACGCATTTACTATTAAATATCTGCAATAGTAAGTATAATTAGCATTGCCATTCAATCATAGAAGTAAACCTAATCAATATCCATCTAATTGACATGATATAATCAAAGTATCCACCATTCAGGTAAAGATATTTGAATTCATTAGCTAAAATTATTCACTAAGTGTTCTATTTGTCAGAATTTAAGAAACTTTGTGAAATATGAGGTAACTAATGACTTTTTATTTTACAGGACACACAGTAGGCAAATATAAAATGAATACTTCAATAGTTCTCCAGTTAGTTACTCTTGGACAACTTGTTCAAGCATTTAAATGTTTAAAATAATTTTTTCTACAACCCACATAGTGAGAGAGAATCTTAGAATATATTTTAAGTTAATTTATGGTTATGCAAAAAATCTCTACGTAACAGTAAAGTTTAGTGACTGTGCATGACCAAACATTTTTATGTTTCTTTCAGAGACATATGGTATATAAATAAAAATTATAACATATGTGTGGTGACTACCGTTTATTGCTACACAAAGTGAGATACAAATAGCACTATCATAATTTTAGGATGAGGACTGAAGCATTGAAATTAAAAGATGTTTGCTCCTTGGAATAAAACCTATGAAAAATTTAAACAGTGCATTAAAAACCAGTGGTTCATGTAGTCAAAGCTATGAATTTTCCTGTAGTCATGCACAGATGTTAGAGTTGGACTGTAAAGAATACTGAACAACAAAGAATTGATGCTTTTGGATTGTGGCACTGGAGAAGACTCTTTAGAGCCCCTTGGATCGCAAGGAGATCAAACCAGTCAACCTTAAAAGGAAATCAACCATGACTATTCATTGGAAGGACTGATGCTGAAGCTGAAGCTCCAATAATTTGGCCACCTGATGCAAAGAGCCGACACATTGAAAAAGACCCTGATGCTGGGAAAGATGGAAGGCAAAAGGAGAAGTTCTGGTGGAGGATGAAATGGTTAGATAGCATCACCAACTCGATGGACATGCATTTGAGCAAACTCCAGGAGACAGTGGAGGCTGGTGTGCTGCAGTGCATAAGGTTGCACCAACTTAGCGACTGAACAAAACAACAAATAATTTTAAAATATGACTAAATTTAATCTCACCTGTCATGAACTACTGAATAAGAAAGCTATACTCTTTAAAGTTTTCCCTCACTTCTACACATATCTCATACATGCCTTTTCTTAAGGATTTCTAAGACCCAATAGTAGTGATAGTCCTCAAAGAGCAGATAATACATATTAATTATTTAGACAATATATTGCAATCTCAGTTTTTTAAAAGTGTTTTTGTACAGTAACTATTAAATACAATTAATTTAGAAATTTTTATTTTTCACAATTTATTTTAAATAATGCATGCTCTATGGAAAATTGATAATTATATTAATTTTTTTTTAAATTAAAGTTTTAAAAAGAATTAGAAGGAATTATCAAATTATTAACTGTAACTTTTTGTGAGAAACTAAAATTTAATATTATGTTATGGTGTCAGAAATTTGATTATTTAAATAGACACTTGATGCATTCCTGTCACTGTGTAGAATAGAAAAAAATTGCTAATAAGAATATAAGTTTGACGTGCATATTAATTGTACTATATTTGGTATTTTCAGTTATCCTGAAACTGAGCTGTATTTGACACTTCATCAANATTGGAGTAATCAGCTATCCTACAGATGAAATTATTAAATATATGGGAAGCAATGAAAGTGAAATAGGAAAATGTCAAACTTTATTACTAAAACCAAGAATTATTTCTTTGAAAATACCAACAACAAAATGAAGCTTTAACAAGTATATTGGAGATTCAACTAAAGAACACACAAATAAGCTAATTAGAAATGAGAATAATAACTGCATACACTGGGTAGATTTACATACAAACACAGAATTGCACTTGAAACACCATGTAAGCTTGATATTTAAATTAAATAGTTTAATAAAATCAGTTCAAGAAATGACTAAAATTTTGAATTGTTCTAATATCATTACAAGTGTTAAAACATTTCTTCCCTAGTGGCTCAGCATAAAGTATCCACCTGCCAATACAAGAGACACAGGAGATGCGGTTTCCATTCCTGCGTTGGGAAGATCCCCGGGAATAGGAAATGGCAACCCTCTCCAGTATTCTTGCTTAGAGAATTTCATGGACAGAGGAGCCTGTCGGGCTACAGTCCATGGGTCACAGAGTCAGACACAACTGAGCACACACATACACACACACAAGAGTTAGGATATATATATATATTTTTTTTAATTTACTTTTTTATTGAAGGATAATTGCTTTACAGAATTTTGTGTCCTGTCAAACCTCAACATGAGTCAGCTATAGGTATACATATACCCCTCCCTTTTGAACTTCCCTCAAGTGTTAAGATATATTGAGATTTACGTCTCTTTTAAAATTCACTGAGTTCATCTGTTATCCTATACATTGTTTTGAAGTACAGTGAAAGATATTCTTCAAATAGTTAAAAAATTAATACAATTAAAAAAAGAAAAAAAAACGAGAGCAGGAGACATTACTGAAATCTTTCATCACGCTTATGAATAAAGATGGAAAAATCTACACAAAATACCTGAAAAATCATACCCAGCTAATTACTTGGTTAGCTAAAGCTATTTATTATTTCAACTCCATATATTACTCTCAGTAAATGACAAAAAATTGATTAAATTTTAAAATCTAGTCCTGAATAAAGACTTATAAACCTAAAAATAGAAGATATATTTCATATATTTGCATTCTTAGGAACAGAATAAATCTACAGAAATATTATAGAGATAAAACTTTCCAATAATGTCAAAAAGATGAACAAGGCCTCACTGTGCACTGTGCCTGTCATTGAACAGTTTGCTGACAGTTGTAGACTGTATTGTAAATGAAAAAAAAGTAAAAGCATAATGCTGAAGAGAGCAACACTTAGCAGGATTTTCTGAATATGTCATTATACAGCTTGAACATACAAGACAGTAGATTGCAAAATATTACATCTAATTTTAGAGTATAGTGCATATTAATACATGTCCAATTTAAAATGTAACTCTTCTCTCTAACTGCAGCAGTTCAGTTCAATTCAGTCTGCATAGGATTATCTAAATAGAAGATTCCATGTTAAAGGAAGCAAAGCATGTTCTCTCCCAAGAAGGCTGCTATAAGAAACCTTAGAGCATATGCTTCATGTATGAAAATCTTATAATTGTGAAATACTTTTTTTTTTAATGAAAGATTCTTTAAAAATGAAACAACTGTTTCTCATTTTGTTTTGAAAAAGGGCAAGAATACTGAAAATTTTATGAAATGAGAAAGTACAGAATTGAATGAAAGGCAAGAATCCACTTCCAATATGACTCACCTCCCCTTCTCTAAATAACTAGTACATATTCTTCATTATGAATTTTATTATACATTTCAAAAATCATATGTAGAATAGTATAATAGTAAAGTGTCTTATTTCCCAGAAAGAGATAAGCTTTCTAGTTTTTTGAATAGTTTT
Source organism: Raphicerus campestris (assembly GCA_006410735.1). Taxonomy (NCBI): domain Eukaryota; kingdom Metazoa; phylum Chordata; class Mammalia; order Artiodactyla; family Bovidae; genus Raphicerus; species Raphicerus campestris. The sequence continues at coordinate 704,341 of SJYW01015080.1, forward strand.
TGAATTTTGTATCACAATTTTTAGTTCATTAAAATAAAAGAGAGCATTGAAGATAAATCTGGAGTGCCTTTGGCTGTCTGCCAGCTGCAAGCTCTCCTCTCCATCTTTGAGAGGTAAATGGAGAGACAAATAGATGCACAGACATCTCCTGCTCTTCATTTTTGTTTTACTATATATATATAAAACAGGAAAGAGGGATTACATTATATTTTCAAATCCAATTCAATGTAGTTTAAAAAATTATTGCACAGAAATATATTATGGTGGTGAGATGTCTAAAAAAATCTTCCTTGAGTTGAAGATACTAGTTTGATGAAGAAGAAAATTTGCAAATTATTTCTTTATCAAATAGAAGAAAAACCCTACACTAAAATATTTTTACTTTTAAAGTAGGGTTCATAATTGAAATATTCAAGCTGTAAAACTATGTTTCATTCTCTAGATTTACTGTGTTTCAGAAATTCAGTGGAACAAGATACACTTTCTAAGGGCTTCCCAAGTGGCTCAGACAATAAAGAATCTGTCTGCAATGCAAGAGACCCAGGTTCGATTTCTGGGTTGGAATGATCTCCTGAAGAAGGAAATGGTTGTCCACTCCAGTATTTTTGCCTGAAGAATTCCATGGACAGAGTAACCTGGCAGGCTACTGTTCATGGGGTCAGAGAGGTCAGCCATGACTGAGTGACTAACACTTTCACTTTATACTTTCTATCTTAATATATTATTTTTAAATCATAACTGAACATTAGAATCATTTGGGTGACTTTGAAAAAGGATAGCTATGAAAACAAACTGCCAGATTTTAATTCATTTGAAGGGTAAATCTCGGCATTTATTTACTAAAATCTCACTTGATAACTCAGGCTTACAGACAGGTTTGAGAACCATCTGGAATCAAAATCAACTTTTCAGGTTTAGAATTTGGAATAAAAGTCACTTGATAAGATTTTCTATCCACTACCCAAATTTCAAGTGAGATCTAATTGTGAACTTGTATTTCGGTGAGAAGGTTAGAAAGAGCAGATGTGTATTATGGTCTCAAAAACTCCCAATTTCTACATCGTTTTTGAAACAGCAAAGAACATCATATAAGAGAGCTGCTCCAAAAAATTTAAGCTAGTCACTTGTTAAAATATATTTATGATGTATATTGAAAGTGGTTCAATATTTGTATTCATCTCAGACTTAGCATCACTTGTCTTTTTATTTGTGATATTATCTGGTTCTAGGTATAATGAATGGGTTTTGATTTTTACTGTTTTGGGTACTATTTATGTTTAGGATCCTATTTAAGTCTGTTTCATCAGGTCTTTGCCCTATTGAAGTTTAGTATGTAGGTTCTGGCCTAAATTTGTTAACTGAAGGCTGCTGACATCTTAACTCACTCAGCCCTTGCACCTTTGGTCTGGTCTTTCTTCCTCTGCCCCCAGGAAAGCTCCCTCTACTCTGCCAGTGCTGCCCATGTTGCTATATAGGGGGTGAAGAAGTTGGGTGGAGAATATTTCCTCTGAAGTGTTCACCACATACATGATATCATTAGCTTCCAGCTCATCTTTGTTAATGCTCCTATCTGGGTAGCCTCTGTCACTTGGTGAAAATCAGTAAATCTTGAGACTAATTCACTTTCTGCTTTTGGAGAAACCACAAAATACCTGACTTGGAGCTTGCAAGCTAAGTCACTTCAGTTATGTCCGACCCTTTCAGACCCTATGGACCATAGTCCACCAGGCTCCTGCTCTATGGGATTCTCCAGGCAAGAACACTGGAATGGGTTGCCATGACCTCCTCCAGGGGATCTTCTCAACCCAGTTATCGAACCCACCCATGTCTGTTACATCTCCCTCTTTGGCAGGCAGGTTCTTTAACACAAGTGTTACCAGGAAGCCCAGCTTGGAGCTTGAATGCAGTCAAATCGGTTCTGTGGTTGCCAGAGCTGTTGGGTGTTGGATGGAACTATCTGCCTGCCTCGCTGATGCTGTCACTGCCACTGGGTATGAATCAGTTGATGAATCTCTCTACTAGATCTCTACTGAGCCCACCCTTTCCTAGTCTTTTGGTCAGAGCGCAGATATTTTTCTGTGTTTATGTTTTCTCTGCCTGCTGGGAGTTCTGGGTAAACCTAAAACTCAGGGAACTCAGAAAAGTGTTTCTTCAAGACTTAAGATCTTTAACCTTAAAAGTTCTTTCCACCTTTCAGAGTACTTTTATGATTATAAAATTATTCCCAAAGTATTTCATTTTATTTAAAAGCTAGAAGAAGAGAAGAATGAATGTATGTCATCGTTTTTTAAAATATAAATGTATTTATTTTAATTGGAGGTTAATTACTTTACAATATTGTATTGTTTTGCCATGCATCAACATGAGTCCGCCACAGATATACACATGTTCCCCATCCTGAAGCCCCCTCCTTCCTCCCTCCCCGTACCATCCCTCTGAGTTATCTCAGTGCACTAGCCCCAAGCATCCAGTATCATGCATCGAACCTGGCTTAATTGGGACTAGAAGTATAGAAATTATAAGTTATTTTATAAAAGGAATTGCATTCAAAATTAGTTATTTTAACAATTAAAATAGCCAGAGAGGGGAGAAAATCTTTACTAATAATAAAATCTGTATGGTGTCACTCAGTCATGTCCTACTCTTTGCAACTCCATGGACTGTAGCCTGCCAAGCTTCTCCCTCCATGGCATTCTCCAGGCAAGAATACTGGAGTGGGTTGCCATGCCCTCCTACAGGGGATCTTACCAATCCAGGAATGGAACCAGGTCTCCCACATTGCAGGTGGATTCTTTACCATCAGAACCACCAGGGAAGCCCAATGAAATCCATATCCTCATGCGATTGTCTCTATACTTTCTTGTCAATAAAATAGTAGAAATCTATGCATGCATGTGTGATTAGTTGTGTGTTGTTCTTTATGACCCATGTACTGTAGCCTTTCAGGCTCCTTTCTCCATTGAATTTGCCAGGCAAGAATACTGGAGTGGGTTGTCATTTCCTACTCAAGGGTCTTCCTGAACCAGGGATCAAACCCATCTCTTGCCTTGGCAGGCATATTATCAACTGTGGCACTTGAGAAGTCAGTAGAAATCTACAGCCCCAATTAATTTTAACTTGNTCTGCCTGCCTCGCTGATGCTGTCACTGCCACTGGGTATGAATCAGTTGATGAATCTCTCTACTAGATCTCTACTGAGCCCACCCTTTCCTAGTCTTTTGGTCAGAGCGCAGATATTTTTCTGTGTTTATGTTTTCTCTGCCTGCTGGGAGTTCTGGGTAAACCTAAAACTCAGGGAACTCAGAAAAGTGTTTCTTCAAGACTTAAGATCTTTAACCTTAAAAGTTCTTTCCACCTTTCAGAGTACTTTTATGATTATAAAATTATTCCCAAAGTATTTCATTTTATTTAAAAGCTAGAAGAAGAGAAGAATGAATGTATGTCATCGTTTTTTAAAATATAAATGTATTTATTTTAATTGGAGGTTAATTACTTTACAATATTGTATTGTTTTGCCATGCATCAACATGAGTCCGCCACAGATATACACATGTTCCCCATCCTGAAGCCCCCTCCTTCCTCCCTCCCCGTACCATCCCTCTGAGTTATCTCAGTGCACTAGCCCCAAGCATCCAGTATCATGCATCGAACCTGGCTTAATTGGGACTAGAAGTATAGAAATTATAAGTTATTTTATAAAAGGAATTGCATTCAAAATTAGTTATTTTAACAATTAAAATAGCCAGAGAGGGGAGAAAATCTTTACTAATAATAAAATCTGTATGGTGTCACTCAGTCATGTCCTACTCTTTGCAACTCCATGGACTGTAGCCTGCCAAGCTTCTCCCTCCATGGCATTCTCCAGGCAAGAATACTGGAGTGGGTTGCCATGCCCTCCTACAGGGGATCTTACCAATCCAGGAATGGAACCAGGTCTCCCACATTGCAGGTGGATTCTTTACCATCAGAACCACCAGGGAAGCCCAATGAAATCCATATCCTCATGTGATTGTCTCTATACTTTCTTGTCAATAAAATAGTAGAAATCTATGCATGCATGTGTGATTAGTTGTGTGTTGTTCTTTATGACCCATGTACTGTAGCCTTTCAGGCTCCTTTCTCCATTGAATTTGCCAGGCAAGAATACTGGAGTGGGTTGTCATTTCCTACTCAAGGGTCTTCCTGAACCAGGGATCAAACCCATCTCTTGCCTTGGCAAGCATATTATCAACTGTGGCACTTGAGAAGTCAGTAGAAATCTACAGCCCCAATTAATTTTAACTTGAATTTCTTTTCTATTTTTCCCATCCTGGATCAAATATCAAGTTCATATTTCAAAGTTATCTGATTTTTGCCATGGATTCTGTTCATTTCAATGCCAAAGAAAACTTTCTCTTTTTTCCTCCTATGTTATACTTCCCTTTTACCAGAGTTATTCTTTGAACAAAACTACTGACTTTCATGTTATAGTTTATTTCTCAAACCTAATAAATTATAATGTCTCATAATGTTAATTATTTTAAACTATGAATATTTTGTAATTAATTCAAGTTTAAAATTAAAAGAAAACCAGCTGTTATAATCAAATCTGCTAATTCAAAATTAGTTAATAACCAGAATACTGAGAAAATAATCCCTAAAGTTAACAACTCAGGACGCATTTACTATTAAATATCTGCAATAGTAAGTATAATTAGCATTGCCATTCAATCATAGAAGTAAACCTAATCAATATCCATCTAATTGACATGATATAATCAAAGTATCCACCATTCAGGTAAAGATATTTGAATTCATTAGCTAAAATTATTCACTAAGTGTTCTATTTGTCAGAATTTAAGAAACTTTGTGAAATATGAGGTAACTAATGACTTTTTATTTTACAGGACACACAGTAGGCAAATATAAAATGAATACTTCAATAGTTCTCCAGTTAGTTACTCTTGGACAACTTGTTCAAGCATTTAAATGTTTAAAATAATTTTTTCTACAACCCACATAGTGAGAGAGAATCTTAGAATATATTTTAAGTTAATTTATGGTTATGCAAAAAATCTCTACGTAACAGTAAAGTTTAGTGACTGTGCATGACCAAACATTTTTATGTTTCTTTCAGAGACATATGGTATATAAATAAAAATTATAACATATGTGTGGTGACTACCGTTTATTGCTACACAAAGTGAGATACAAATAGCACTATCATAATTTTAGGATGAGGACTGAAGCATTGAAATTAAAAGATGTTTGCTCCTTGGAATAAAACCTATGAAAAATTTAAACAGTGCATTAAAAACCAGTGGTTCATGTAGTCAAAGCTATGAATTTTCCTGTAGTCATGCACAGATGTTAGAGTTGGACTGTAAAGAATACTGAACACCAAAGAATTGATGCTTTTGGATTGTGGCACTGGAGAAGACTCTTTAGAGCCCCTTGGACCGCAAGGAGATCAAACCAGTCAACCTTAAAAGGAAATCAACCATGACTATTCATTGGAAGGACTGATGCTGAAGCTGAAGCTCCAATAATTTGGCCACCTGATGCAAAGAGCCGACTCATTGAAAAAGACCCTGATGCTGGGAAAGATGGAAGGCAAAAGGAGAAGTTCTGGTGGAGGATGAAATGGTTAGATAGCATCACCAACTCGATGGACATGCATTTGAGCAAACTCCAGGAGACAGTGGAGGCTGGTGTGCTGCAGTGCATAAGGTTGCACCAACTTAGCGACTGAACAAAACAACAAATAATTTTAAAATATGACTAAATTTAATCTCACCTGTCATGAACTACTGAATAAGAAAGCTATACTCTTTAAAGTTTTCCCTCACTTCTACACATATCTCATACATGCCTTTTCTTAAGGATTTCTAAGACCCAATAGTAGTGATAGTCCTCAAAGAGCAGATAATACATATTAATTATTTAGACAATATATTGCAATCTCAGTTTTTTAAAAGTGTTTTTGTACAGTAACTATTAAATACAATTAATTTAGAAATTTTTATTTTTCACAATTTATTTTAAATAATGCATGCTCTATGGAAAATTGATAATTATATTAATTTTTTTTTAAATTAAAGTTTTAAAAAGAATTAGAAGGAATTATCAAATTATTAACTGTAACTTTTTGTGAGAAACTAAAATTTAATATTATGTTATGGTGTCAGAAATTTGATTATTTAAATAGACACTTGATGCATTCCTGTCACTGTGTAGAATAGAAAAAAATTGCTAATAAGAATATAAGTTTGAAGTGCATATTAATTGTACTATATTTGGTATTTTCAGTTATCCTGAAACTGAGCTGTATTTGACACTTCATCAAGATTTTTATTCTGCAAAAACAATGATACTAGTGCTAAGAATAGATAACAGATGACAAGTTTTGAATTGCAACTTGACCTTAGTAGAAATATAATACTAAAATAAATGTCCTTTGGATGAAACACATGGTTTAAAAATTAAAAGCAACATTTACCTTTTTAAAAATGTGTATGAGATATTAATTTTCATTTTTAAGTGAAAATGATCTTATTTACTGTAGCAATTAGTATTTTACTTTGTTTAAAAAGTTTCATCAAGTAATAATAGACTAGCAATGATGGATTATTGGGTATCAAACTACTCTCCTATTCAGAATAAATTTAAAATCATATATAATATTTGAAACAACTGTTTTCAGGATTTGGACAACAGCAGTTCTAGTCTGATTCTTGGAGAAAGTTAGACATACGAGGTATGCTCCACAGAGGTCCAGAAACTGCACAACGCTGGGAACAACAAACGAGCCAGAATGAAGACGCCTCACTGCCCAGTCTAGGAATTCAGTTTATACCCAAGAAGGGCTCTGCTTTCTTTGCAAGGCCACTGTATACACAAGTTAACACCCAGACTGTGTGCTCAGTAGTGTCTGACTCTTTGAGATCCCGTGGACTGTAGCTCACCAACCTCTTCTATCTATGGAATTTTCCAGGCAAGAATATTGAAGCAGGTTGCTAGTTCCTTCTCCAGAACAGAGACTGAACCTGTGTCTCCAGCATTGCCTGCATTGGCAGGTGGATTCTGTACCACTGTGCAACCTGGAAAACCATCCATAGGTTTAGAGTTAGGCCTCTAGAACAGGCTTACCAGAGAAAAATCCAAGCAACCAATGGATCAAGTTGAACTGTCTGTAAATTAACTGATCACTAAAGCTAAAGTCAATGCTAAATCTATACACTGAACAATGTAGTGTCAACAGTATATCATATATGATAAAAGTGCTAGATACATAACACAGAAAGATGCATTCCATCAGCAAAGAGAAAAATTCAAAGATGATGTCTTATAATTATAAAAGAAAATGTTTTAAAGCATTTAACAAGGAGGATGAATATGATAAGTGGAAAGATTGAGAATCTCACCAAAAAATAAAATTATTAAGAAAAAAAGAATAAGATGGAAATTCTGTAACTGAAATAGAAGTTCTCAAGAGAGGTTTGGTGTGATATGAAATTTATCAAAGGACATACAGACAGACACACACACACACACACATATAAGACAAGAAAGTGAAGGACATTTTAAAAGAAGGATATGAGGAGATAAGAGTTTGTCTAATTACAGAACTTAAATTTCGGAGATCACCGTAGATGGTCTTGAGGATGGAATGTCAGGGAGGGATGAGAATTAGTGTCAAAATAAGAGATGTGCAAAGCCACTTGATGCAGATGTCCTGTGAGAAGGAGAATACTTCAGTGATTAAGAAAAATACATCTGTAGGGAATAATGATATTTTTCCTGATAGTGTTTTTTTAAAAAACCTGATAATTGGTCTTACTTTGGAGACAATTTTTGGGCAATGGTAATAGTGAATGAATGTGCTTTTGGAGTTGGGGGGCTGGAGGAGAGCGTAAGAGAGTCTTGGCAGAAGCATAAATTCTGAGGTCGGGATTCTTTTATATCTTGCAGTGAGTAGCACTCAAGTTGGGATGTGAGTATATCAAAGCCATTTTATTTTCATCAGTGTTTGTTTCAAAACATAGGAATTGTTTAATATATTACCTTGAGGCTTACTTTTTTTCCTTTAACTGGTTTCCCAGTGGACATTCTGCCAATTAAAATGGCATAGATTAGATTAACCTCAATTTTAAATTATACTGATGTATCCATAGTTCAAAAGTTTAGCTAATAATGAGTACTCTTTCAAAAAATATTAATTATTATAATTGGAGGCTAATTACTTTACAATATATTGGTGGTTTTTGCCAAATATTGACATGAATCAGCCACAGGTGTACATGTGTCCTGCTGTCGCAAACCCCCCTCCCACCTCCTTCCCCATCTGGGTTGTCCCAGTGCACCAGATGGGAGTGCCCTGTTTCATGCATCAAACTTGGACTGGTCATCTATTTCACATATGGTAATATACATATTTCAAATCTATTTTCTGAAATCATCCCACCATTGACTTCTCCCACAGAGTCCAAAAGTCTGTTCTTTATATCTGTGTCTCTTCTGTTGTTTCACATATAGGGTCATTGTAACCATCTTTCTAAATTCCATATATATGCATTAATACACTGTATTGGTGTTTTTCTTTGTGACTTACTTCACTCTGTATAATAGGCTTCAGTTTCATCCACCTCATTAGAATTGACTCAAATTTGTTCTTTTTAAAAGCTGAGTAATATTCCATTGTGTATATGTACTAACACTTTCTTATCCATTCATCTGCCAATGGACATCTAGGTTACTTCCATGTCCTCGTTACTGTAAACAGTGCAGAGATGAAGATTGGGGTACACTTGTCTCTGAATTCTGCTTTCCTTGGTGTGTATGCACAGCAGTGGAAATTCTGGGGTGTATGACAGTTCTATTTCCAGTTTTTCAAGGAATCTCAACACTATTCTCAATTGTGGCTGTACTGGTTGCATTCCCACCAATAGTGTAAGTTCAGTTCAGCTCAGTTCAGTGTTTCAGTCCTGTCCAGCACTTTGTGGCACCATGGACTGCAGCAAGCCAGGCCTACCTGTCCATAACCAACTTCTGGAATTTACCCAAACTCATGTCCATTGGGTTGGTTATGCCTTCTAACCATCTGATCCTCTTCCATCACCTTCTCCTCCCGCCTTTATTTTTTCCCAGCATCAGGGTCTTTTCTAAGGAGTCACTTCCTTGAATCAGGTGGCCAAAGTATTGGAGCTTCAGCTTCAGCATCAGTCCTTCCAATGAATATTCAGGACTGATTTCCTTTAGGATGGACTGGTTGGATCTCCTTGCAGTCCAAGAGAGACTCACGAGTCTTCTCCAACACCAAGTTCAAAAGCATTAGTTCTTCAGTGCTCAGCTTTCTCTATAGTCTAAATCTCATATTCATGCATGATTATTGGAAAGCCATGACTTTGACTAGATGGACCTTTGTCAGCAAGTAACGTCTCTGCTTTTTAATATGATATCTAGGCTGGTCATAACTTTTCTTCCACGGAACACGGGTCTTTTAATTTCATGGCTGCACTCACCATCTGCAGTGATTTTGGAGCCCCAAAACATAAAGTCTCTTACCATTTCCACTGTTTCCCCATCTGTTGGCCAGGAAGTGATTAGACCAGACACCATGATCTTAGTTTCTGAATGTTGAGTTTTAAGCCAACTTTTTCACCCTCCTCTTTCACTTTCATCAAGAGGCTTTTTAGTTCTTCTCCTTCTCCACTTTCTGCCATAAGGGAGGTGTCATTTGCATTCTGAGGCTACTGATATTTCTTCCAGCAATCTTGGTTCCAGCTTGTGCTTCATCCAGTCCACCACTTCTCATGATGTACTCTGCATATAAGTTAAATAAGCAGGGTGACAGTATACAGCCTTGACATACGCCGTTCCCAATTTGGAACCAGTCTGTTGTTCCATGTCCAGTTCTAACTGTTGCTTCTTATCCTGCATACAGATTTCTCAGGAGACAGGTGAGGTAGTCTGGTTTTCCCATCTCTTAAGAAATTTTCCACAGTTTTTTGTGATCCACATAGTCAAAGGCTTTGGAATATTCAATAAAGCAGAAATAGATGTTTTTCGGGAACTCTCTTGCTTTTTTGATGATCCAGCAGATGTTGGCAATTTGGTCTGTTGTTCCTTGCCTTTTCTAAAACCAGCGTGAACATCTAGAAATTCTTGGTTCACATACTGTTGATTCCTGGCTTGGAAAATTTTGAGCACTACTTTGCTAGCGTGTGAGATAAGTGCAATTGTGTGGTTGAACATTCTTTGATATTGCCTTTTTTGGGGGACTGGAATGAAAAATGACTTTTCAGTCCTGTGGTCACTGCTATGTTTTTCAAATTTGCTGGCATATTATTGAACAACAGACTGAATCCAAATAGGAAAAGGAGTATGTCAAGGCTGTGTATTGTCACCCTGCTTATTCAACTTACATGCAGAGTACATCATGAGAAATGCTGGACTGGAAGAAGCACAAGCTGGAATCAAGATAGCTGGGAGGAATATCAATCACCTCAGATATGCAGATGACACCACCCTTATGGCAGAAAGTGAAGAGGAACTAAAAAGCCTCTTGATGAAAGTGAAAGAGGAGAGTGAAAAAGTTGGCTTAAAGCTCAACATTCAGAAAACTAAGATCATGGCATCATGTCTCATCACTTCATGGTAAATAGATGGGGAAACAGTGGAAATAGGGTCAGACTTTATTTTTGGGGGGGCTCCAAAATCACTGCAGATGGTGACTGCAGTCATGAAATTAAAAGACGCTTACTTGTTGGAAGGAAAGTTATGACCAAACTAGATAGCATATCCAAAAGCAAAGACATTACATTGCCAATAAAGGTTCATCTATTCAAGGCTATAGTTTTTCCAGTGTTATGTATGAATGTGAGAGTTGGACTGTGAAGAAAGCTGAGTGCTGAAGAATTGATGATTTTGAACTGTGGTGTTGGAGAAGACTCTTGAGAGTTCCTTGGACTGCAAGGGATGGACCCAGTACATCTTAAAGGAGATCAGTCCTGGGTGTTCTTTGGAAGGACTGATGCTGAGGCTGAAACTCCAATACCTTGGCCACCTCATGTAAAGAGTTGACTTATTGGAAAAGAGCCTGATGCTGGGAGGGATTGGGGGCAGGAGGAGACGGGGACGACCGAGGATGAGGTGGCTGGATGGCATCACCGACTCGGTGGACATGAGTTTGTGTAAACTCCGGGAGTTGGTGATGGACAGGGAGGCCTGGAGTGCTGGAATTCATGGGGTCACAAAGAGTCAGACACGACTGAGTGACTGAACTAAACTGAGTGNATGAGGTGGCTGGATGGCATCACCGACTCGGTGGACATGAGTTTGAGTAAACTCCGGGAGTTGGTGATGGACAGGGAGGCCTGGAGTGCTGGAATTCATGGGGTCACAAAGAGTCGGACACGACTGAGTGACTGAACTAAACTGAGTGCAGCACTTTCACAGAATCATCTTTTAGGATTTAAAATAGCTCAACGGGAATTCCATCACCTCCACTACTTATTTGTATTGATGCTTCCTTTTTTTTTTTTTCAAGACTGGCATCAAATTTATTATTATTATTGTAAATACTTTATTCTAATTTACAATACTGTGTAGGTTTTGCCATACATTGACGTGAATCAGCCACAGGTGTACGCGATCTCCCAATGCTGAAGCCCCCTCCCACCCCACACCATCTCCCC
>SJYW01015080.1:716078-745115 GCA_006410735.1 Raphicerus campestris
TATTTACAATAGCTAGAACATGGAAGCAACCTAGATGTCCATCAACAAATGAATGGATAAAGAAGTTGTGGTACATATACACAACGGACTATTACTCAGCCAGAAAAATGAATGCCTTTCAGTCAGTTCTAATGAGAGAGATGAACCTACAACTTATTATACAGAATCAACTAAGTCAGAAAGAGAAAGATAAATACCATATTCTAACACACGTATACAGAATCAGGAAAAATGGTACTGAATAATTTATTTACAAGGCAGCAATGGAAACAGTCATAGAGAATAGATTTATGGACATGGGGAGAGTGAAGGAGAGGGTGAGGTGCATGGAAAGAGTAACATGGAAACTTACATTACCATATGTAAAATAAACAGCCAACAGGAATTTGCTGCATGGCTCAGGAAACTCAAACAGGGGCTCTGTGTCAACCTAGAGGGATAAGATGGGGAGGGAAGTGGGAGGGAGATTCAANAAAGAGTAACATGGAAACTTACATTACCATATGTAAAATAAACAGCCAACAGGAATTTGCTGCATGGCTCAGGAAACTCAAACAGGGGCTCTGTGTCAACCTAGAGGGATAAGATGGGGAGGGAAGTGGGAGGGAGATTCAAAAGGGAGAGGATATATGTATACCTGTGGCTGATTCATGTTGAGGTTTGACAGAAAACAACAAAATTCTGTAAAGCAATTATCCTTTAATAAAAAAGTAAGTTAAAGAAAAAAAGGAAAAAGAGACACACAGACAAATATAACACAATAAAAATTAGTTACCTTATACCAATAAACATAATAATAAACATTAATGAAATAGAATAGCAATTAGTTTGATATTTATAAAAAATAAAAGCATTCACAAGAGTTATATATATACATAACTATCTTATAAATGAGATGTTAGGTAAAGAAACGTAAAACTTTAAGAAGAATATTATTTTGCAAGATATATGTCATCCTAAAATATTTATTTACCTTTTTTAGAGTCCTTGAGAAAAATTTATATTTTTAAAAATCTACTACACTGAAATGCACTGTAAAATATAGTGCTATTGTAAATATAAATTACTGCAGATAACAGTATTTGACTCAGATTTATTAGTATAAATAAAGGAGATAATTTAAAAGTCAAAATTAGTGTTTAAAAGATCATAAAAATAAAACTATGTTTATGCTTTTTAAAAGTGTTCATTTCACTCCCTTAATTCAAAGTAGATTATAAATAATTATTTATGGGTGCATGTATAGAGGAAAATCCTTACCATTCATTTCTTGGTTTGCTAGTCTTATAAAGTTCCCAGAACTTAAACAGTCATTCATNTTTTAAAAGTGTTCATTTCACTCCCTTAATTCAAAGTAGATTATAAATAATTATTTATGGGTGCATGTATAGAGGAAAATCCTTACCATTCATTTCTTGGTTTGCTAGTCTTATAAAGTTCCCAGAACTTAAATAGTCATTCATAACTTATATTACTAGTATCTAAACAATACACTGGTGCCTCAAATCCTTTTTGGAAAGAGGCAGGTATAATGAACAAGGGAAAAAATAAATGGGAACAATTTAAAGTTTTTGCCATGTAGATTTTGAATTATCTGCATGACCTACATAAGCAATTCCTGGGTACCTTAAATACTTCGGAGGATTAGTGTTGAAATAAGTACTGCTTGAATTTGTAATCATGTTTCTGATTTTATCAGCAAACTGGAAAATAGAGAACCTGCCCAAGAATAGCTTGTCTATTTAAGTTTTCATTTCTGTAAGTAACAAATATTCACTCCTCCTGAATTGTTTAAAAGTTTCCAGCTGTGGTGCCTGAGACATAAGAGAATCTGAATTAACTCTAATGATGAGTCTTGTTTAGTCACATCAGTTGTGTACGACTCTGAGAGCCCATGGACTGTAGCCTGCCAGGTTCCTCTGTTTATGAGATTTCCCAAACAAGAATACTGGAGTGGGTGGCCATTTTCCTATTCAGGTGATCTTTCTGCCCCAGAGATCGAACTTGCATCTCCTGCATTGGAAGACTAGTTTTTTTTGTTTTGCTTTGTTTTGTTTTTAACACTGAGTTAACCTGGATACCTGTGCAACTCAAGGTTAAATATCAGCATTGATCAAAATCTGTGTAATTAGTATTTTATTTAAGACTCAGTAGTGAGACTTCCTAAGAACCACGGCTGCTTGGAGCTGGCCTCCATCAGCGTTGGGTTACACTGCCCCTTTGTTGACAAAAATGAAGGCTGTCACCCTTTTAGTCCACACAGGGGTTACCTGTGTCAGTCTAGTTTCCTAGAAAAATAAAAAGAGGACTCAGGGAGGCAGGTTATTGAGGACTAAAAATGATGATCTGTTTCCTCTCAGGTATATCCTCCCATTTGACTGAATCCATTAAATCCTGACCATTGCTTTACATCTTTGATATCTTCTGTCTAAAAGAAAATTTCTTGCTTATTTCCTTTTATTAAAGAAAAAATATTTAATACATTTTTTAAATTTTTAACTTCAGACTTTAATCAGAAAAAAAAAGTAACATTCCTTGCCCTCTCTCTGTGATTTTTCCATTAGGAACCTTATCAAAAAATGATATTTTCAGTCTGAGTTGATTTTAAGTTCCATTTTATTTCATATATAGTGAATTTATCAAATTATTTCTCCTTTGTTTAATATTTGTTTGTGAGTGAGTGAGTGAGTGAGTGAAGTCGCTCAGTCGTGTCCGACTCTTTGCAACCCCATGGACTAGTAGCCTACCAGACTCCTCCTTCCATGGGATTCTCCAGACAAGAGTACTGGAGTGGGTTGACATTTCCTTCTCCAGGGGATCTTCCCGACCCAGGGATTGAACGGGTCTCCTGCATCCCAGGCAGACACTTTAACCTCTGAGCCACCAGGGAAGCCCTGGGCCTTAGGAAGCATTGCTGTTAATAAAGATAGTGGATGCCATGGAATTCCAGTTGCTGCTGCTGCTGCTGCTGCTAAGTCACTTCAGTCATGTCCGACTCTGTGTGACCCCATAGATGGCAGCCCACCAGGCTCCCCCATCCCTGGGATTCTCCAGGCAAGAAGACTGGAGTGGGTTGCCATTTCCTTCTCCAAGGCATGAAAGTGAAAAGTAAAACTGAAGTCGCTCGGTCTTGTCCGACTCTTAGAGACCCCCTGGACTGCAGCCTACCAGGCTTCTCCGTCCATGGGATTTTCCAGGCAAGAGTACTGGAGTGGGGTGCCATTGCCTTCTAGAGCTATTCAAAACATGAAAGGATGATGCTATCAAATTGTTGCACTCCATATGTCAATAAATCTGGAAGACCCAGCAGTGGCCACAGGACTGGAAAAGGTCAATCCTCATCCCAATTCCCAAGAAAGGTAGTACTAAAGAATGTGCTAACCATCACACTTGCACTCATCTCTTAAGCTAGTAAGGTCATACTTAAAATATTGCATGCTAGACTTCAGCATCATGTGAATCAAGAACTTCCAGACACCCAAGCTGGGTTTAGAAAAGGCAGAGGAACCGGAATTCAATTGCCAATGTTTGTGGATCATAGACTGAAGTGAAATGAAAGTCACTCAGTTGTGTTAGACTCTTTGTGACCCCATGGACAATACAGTCCATGAATTCTCCAGGCCAGAATACTGGAGTGGGTAGCCTTTCCCTTCTCCAGGGGGTCTTCCCAACCCAGGGATTGAATCCAGGTCTCCCTGGGTTCTTTGCAGGTGGTTTCTTTACCAGCTGAGCAACCAGGAAAGCCCAGATCATAGAGAAAGCAAGGGGATTCCAGAAAAACACCTACCTGTTTCATTCACTATACTAAAACTTTTGACTGTGTGGATCATAACAAACTGTGGAAAGCTCTTAAAGAGATGGGGATATCAGATCATCTTACCTGTCTCCTGAGAAACCTGTATGCGGGTCAAGATGCAACAGCTAGAACCCTGTATGGAACAACTGCTTGGTTCAGAATTGAGAAAGGAGCATGACAGGGCTGTCTGCTGTCACCATGTTTAACCCAAATGCTAAGTATTTCAGGAGAAATGCCAGTTTGGATTAGTTACAAGCTGGGATCAAGATAGGAAGTAGAAACATCAACAACCTCAGATATGTGGATGATACCACTCTAATGGCATAAAACAAGGAGGAACAAAGAGCCTTTTGATGAGGGTGAAGGAAGAAAGTGAAACAGTCATCTTAAAACTAAATATTAAAAAAAAAAAAAACAACAACTAAGGTCATGGCATCCACCCCCCATTACTTCATGGCAAATAGAAAGGGAAAAGGTGGAAGTAATGACAGATTTCCTTTCTTGGGCTCTAAAATCACTGTGGATGAAATCAGAAGATGATTGTTTCTTGGCAGGAAAGCTACAACAAATTTAGACAGTAGGTTGAAAAGCAGAGACACTACTCTGCCGACAAAGGTCCATATAGTCAAGGCTATGGTTTTCCCAGTGGTCATATATGGTCGTGATCGCTGGATGGTAAAGAATTTGGAGCACCAAAGACTTGATGCCTTTGAACTATGGTGCTGGAGAAGACTTGAGAATCCCTTAGACAGAAAGGAGATCAAACCAGTCAATCTAAAGGTAAGTCAACCCTGAATACTCATTGGAAGGACTGATCCTGAAGTTGAAGCTACAGTATTTTGGTCACCAGATGCCAATAACTGACTCATTGAAAAAGTTCCTGATGTTGGGAAAAATTGAGGACAGAAGGCGAAGAGGGTGTCAGAGGATGAGATGGCTGGATGATATCATCTATGCAATGGACATGAACCTGGGCAAACTTTGGCAGATGATGAAGGACAAGGGAGGCCTGTTATGCTGCAGTCCATGGGGTCTCAAACAGTTGAACGTGATTGGGCAACTGAACAACAACAGCATTAAAAATTTTATTTATTGTGGAAATAACACTTAACATGAAGTATACCTTCTTAGTAAATTACTTCATATTTATAAAAAACTGTGCAATACAGTGTTGTTGGTCATAGATACAATATCATATAATAGACCTCTATAACTTATTCATCTTTCTTAACTGAAACTTTATGCCTGTTGATGAATAATTTCATCCTTTTTCCTTATACTGGTGCTTGGCAGATGCTTCCATTCTTTGATTATATGAATTTGACTACTTTAGCTCTTCACATAAGTGGAATTATGCACTGTCTCTTTGTAACTGGCTTCCTTCCCATATTTTACTTATCCCATGTTTGTTTATCTATTTTTATCCCATATTTATTTTCATATTTGTATTATCCTATATTATTTATAGCTACTGTTGATAGTTTATAACTTGTACATAGTAGGCCTAGTAATAAATATAGTAATAAACTCATATACACTGAGTTTGATAGGTAAATGATGCCATCCAAACATCTCATCCTCTGTCGCTGTCAGTATGTTGGAATATTTTAACTATGATCATCTTAATTCAAATAATTTAATGTTTTCAGTCAATTTTGTGTGATGATTGTTATAGACACTAGACTTTATTCCAAAGATTTACAAAGTTTCTAAATTCATTTGTGTACCAAGTTTCTTTCATATCATGTCATTTTTTTTTTCCTTCCTGATACTTTTTTTTCTAGATATTTCCTTAATAGATTTTCTAGCAGGAAGAAATTCCCACCTCAAGGCCTGAAGAGATAGATAAGAAGTCATACTGGAGCTTTTAATACTTTAACACTGTAGCTACAGAAAAGAACAAATGCAAATTATTTGAAGACTTTGATAAAGGAACTCTCACCAACCTATGGACTGGAGGGAGAAAAAATTATGGAATAATTATTTTATATTCAGTTCTATTCTCTGATTTCTAGCTGATGATTCCCAGTGGCTAAAATAAAGCTGGTGTGGGTGGGTTGGTCATAGTCCAAGAGAGCTGGTTTGTATTCATTCTCTTCCTCCATCTTTTTCCTTCTTTCCTTCCTTCCTAGCTTGTCTACCTTTCTTCCTTCCAAGAAGCCATTTTTTTGAGAAAATTGTGCATTGTGTGTACAATTCTACACACAGGGGTTTCATTGGACTTGATTTTTTGTCTCATGGAATTTAAACTCAAGATATAGATAGTTTTTATTTCTCCTTTACTTTTGTTAATTTCCCTTGTAGCTCATTTGGTAAAGAATCTGCCTGCAGTGCAGTAGACCCGAGTTCGGTCCCTGGGTCAGAAATAGCCTCTGGAGAACGAAATGGCAACCCACTCCAGTATCCTTGTCTGGAATATCTCATGGGCAGAGAAGCCTAGTGGGCTGCAGTCCATGGGGTCTCAAAGAGTCGGCCATGACTGAGTGACTAATACACACACACACACACACACACACACACACACACGCACATGTAGGATAATTTTGCTAGCTAAAAATTTCTAGGTTTTCTTTTGTCATTGTTTTCTTTCAGTGCTTTAAATATTTTATTCTACTCAATTATCCTTTAATATTTTTATTGGAGGATAATTTCTTTATAATACTGCATTGGTTTCTGCCATATGACAATGTGAATCAGTCATAATTATACACATATCCTCTCCATCATCAGCCTCTCTCCCCCCTTTCATCCCATTCTTCTAAGTCATCACAGAGCACTAGGTTGGGCACCTTGTGCTAGACAGCAAATTCTTATTTTTAAATCAATTTTATACATGACAGTGTATATAAGTCAATGCTAGTTCTCAATTTGTCCTACCCTCTCCATCCCTTGCTGTGTTCACAAGTCCATTCTTTACATCTGTGTCTCCATTTCTTCCCTGCAAATAGGTTCATTGGTACTATTTTTCTAGATTTCATATATATGTGTTAACATATGATATTTGATATGATATAATATAATATATTAACAAGTAAATCCCTTTCTGATTTACTTCACTTTGTATAACAAGTTCTAGGTTCACCCACCTCACTATATNCCTGCAAATAGGTTCATTGGTACTATTTTTCTAGATTTCATATATATGTGTTAACATATGATATTTGATATGATATAATATAATATATTAACAAGTAAATCCCTTTCTGATTTACTTCACTCTGTATAACAAGTTCTAGGTTCACCCACCTCACTATATTCTATTCTATTTCAATTTGCATGATTTCTGTCAAGAAATCCACTGCAACACTTATCCTTAATTATCTACAGGTTAGAGGTCTTCATACACAAATCTCTCATTCTATATTTCTATTAGTGTTTGGCTTGACTCATTCATTTATTGAAGGAATCTAAAGTAAAGTTTAAGTTCTGGATATTTAACTCATTAAATTACCTATATTTTAATTTAATTAACAAAGGACATATTGAACGTAACTATAGGCCAGACACCTTTAGCTGCTCACTGATCATTAGACATAGTTAGACATTTAAATAGAGAGAGTAATGTACCATCACAGGTGCCTTGAGAAAAATACATATGAAGTACATAAAATGTACATAGACTGATTGAGAACTATGGAACAGACCGGTTCCAAATCAGAAAAGGAGTATGTCAAGGCTGTATATTGTCACTCTGCTTATTTAACTTATATGCAGAGTACGTCATGAGAAATGCTGGGCTGGATAAAGCATAATCTGAATTATGCCAGGAGAAATATCAATAAGCTCAGATATGCAGATGAGACCAACTTTATTGCAGAAAGTGAAGAAGAACTAAAGAGCTTCTTGATGAAAGTGAAAGAGGAGAGTAAAAAAGTTGGCTTAAAGCTCAACATTCAGAAAGCTAAGATCATGACATTTGGTCCCATCACTTCATGGCAAATAGATGGAGAAACAGTGGAAACAGTGACAGACTTTATTTTGGGGGGGCTTCAAAATATCTGCACATGATGACTGAAGCCATGAAATTAAAAGACACTTACTCTTTGGAAGAAAAGTTATGACCAACCTAGACAGCATATTAAAAGGCAGAGATGTTACTTTATCACCAGAGGTCCATCTAGTCAAAGCCAAGNCCATCACTTCATGGCAAATAGATGGAGAAACAGTGGAAACAGTGACAGACTTTATTTTGGGGGGGGGCTTCAAAATATCTGCACATGATGACAGAAGCCATGAAATTAAGACACCTACTCTTTGGAAGAAAAGTTATGACCAACCTAGACAGCATATTAAAATGCAGAGATGTTACTTTATCAACAGAGGTCCATCTAGTCAAAGCTATGTTTTTTCCAGTAGTCATCTATGGCTGTGAGAGTTGGACCATAAAGAAAGCTGAGCGCCAAAGAATTGATGCTTTTGAACTGCGGTGTTGAAGAAGACTCTTAAAGAGTCCCTTGGACTGCAAAGAGATCCAACCAGTACATCCTAAAAGAAATCAGTCCTGAACATCCATTGGAAGGACTGATTGATGCTGAAGCTGAAACTCAAATACTTTGGCCACCTCATGTGAAGAGTTGACTCATTGGAAAATACCTTGACACTGGGAAAGATTGAAGGCAGGAGGAGAGGGGAGCAACAGAGGATGAGATAGTTGGATGGCATCACTGACTCAGTGGACATGAGTTTGAGTAAACTCTTGGAGCTGGGGATGGACAAGAAGGACTGATGTGCTGCAGTCCATGGGTTGCAAAGAGTCAGACACAAGTGAGTGACTGAACTGCATTGAACTGAACTGACCTGAGTGAGTACATCTCCTTGAAGTTTCACTACCCATTTATTTTTCCACCACATAAGTTCTTGAATCTCATTCCTGATGAGTTGAGTCCATTATTTTTATTCTCCAGTCACTCAGGAGGAGTGGCATCCCTGTCATGACTACTAAAACTGGCCTGTGAATAGCCTCACTCAGGTGAGCAGTGAGCTACCATGTACATCTCTTCATAGATGGGACGGAAACATACATGCACTCAGAACCCTCCCACTGTGGAGAATGTAGAAACATGGAGAGGAGCACAATTGTACCATTACAAAACCTGAATATTTCTCTTTCGTCTATATAGGTAACTTGGGATAAAAAATACATAATTGTAGCCAACTTCAAATATAGCTTCTTGCTTTGAAATTAAAATAAGTTAACTATACAAATAATTTCCAAATAGAGATTCTTACAAATATATAATTAAATCAGTTATATAATTCCTTCCAAGTCATATGTTATACATTCTGATTATACCTGATACATTAAAAATTATAATTATTATGTATAATTTTGAGACAGTATGATATTTCCAAATTTTTAAAAAGTTTTGAATTTTACTTTATGCTTAACTATTCAATGAGCATTTTGTTAAGGTTGGGCTCTTTTTTTGGGTAATCTGTTCAGAATATCTAAGTAGCAAAATAAACTTTTTGGGACTTCTATAAGTTCCAAATGATTTACTTTCAAGGATTTGAACCTATATTCAAATATGGGTTATGTATCATGGCCTATTTTTAATGGTGTAAGTAAAAGATGGATATACTGCTCAATTTTGTGTTTCTCAGGCATAATTTATACTCATAAATAGGCTAATCTAGTAAATCAAATAGGCATCAAAGGGAAAACAAGGTATATTTATTCCCTTTTGCCTATGCATTGTCACTATGTGGCATATTTAGAAAAACTATCAACATATACCTATCTGGGTTGAAATATATACTCCTATCCTCAGTATTTAAATTTAATGTTAGAAGTGTTTACATTTAAAAACATTCAGTTCAGTTCAGTTCAGTCGTTCATTAGTGTCCGACAATTTGCGACCCCATGAATCACAGCACGCCTGGCCTCCCTGTCCATCACCAACTCCCGGAGTTCACCCAAACTCTTGTCTATCGAGTAGGTGATGCCATCAAGCCATCTCAACCTCTGTCATCCCCTTCTGCTCCTGCTCCCAATTACTCCCATCATCAGGGTCTTATCCAGTGAGTCAACTCTTCTCATGATGTGGCCAAAGTATTGGAGTTTCAGCTTCAGCATCAGTCCCCCTAATGAACACCCAGGACTCATCTTATTTAGGATGGATTGGTGGAATCTCCTTGCAGTCCAAGGGACTCTCAAGAGTCTTCTCCACAGGTGTACATGTGTATGGCAAAACCAGTACAATATTGTAAAGTAATTAACCTCCAATTAAAATAAATAAATTGATATTTAAAAAAAAGAGTCTTCTCCAACACCACAGTTCGAAAGCATCAATTTTTCAGTGCTCAGCTTTCTTCACAGTCTAACTTTCGGATCCATACATAACCACTGGAAAAACCATAGCCCTGACTAGATGGACCTTTGTTGGCAAAGTAATGCCTCTGCTTTTTAATATGCTATCTAGGTTGGTCACAACTTTACTTCTAAGGAGTAAGCATCTTTTAATTTTGTGGCTGCGATCACCATCTGCAGTGATTTTGGAGCCCAGAAAAATAAAGTCTGACACTGTTTTCCTCATCTATTTCCCATGAAGTGATGAGACCAGATGCCATGATTTTTGTTTTCTGAATGTAGAACTCTAAACCAAATTTTTCACTCTCCTCTTTCACTGTCATCAAGAGGCTTTTTAGCTCCTCTTCATTTTCTGCCATAAGGGTGGTGTCATCTGCATATCTGAGGTGATTGATATTTCTCCCAGCAATCTTGACTCCAGCTTGGGCTTCTTCCAGCCCAGCGTTTCTCATGATGTACTCTGCATAGAAGTTAAATCAGCAGGGTGACAATATACAGCCTTGATATAATCCTTTTCCTATTTGGAACCAGTCTGTTTTCCCATGTCCAGTTCTATCTGTTGTTTCCTGACCTGCATGTAGGTTTCTCAAGAGGCAGGTCAGGTCGTCTGGTATTCTCATCTCTGTCAGAATTTTCCACAGTTTATTGTGATCCACACAGTCAAAGCTTTGTCATAGTCAATAAAGCAGAAATAAATGTTTTCTTGGAACTCTCTTGATTTTTTGATGATCTAGCAGATGTTGGCAATTTAGTCTCTGGTTCCTCTGCCTTTTCTACAACCAGCTTGAATATCAGGAAATTCACGGTTCAGGAACTGCTGAAGCCTGGCTTGGAGAATTTTGAGCAATACTTTACTAGCATGTGAGATGAGTGCAATTGTGTGGTAGTTGGAGCATTCTTTGACATTGCTTTTCTTTGGGATTGGAGTGAAAACTGACCTTTTCCAGTCCTGTGGCCACTGCTGAGTTTTCCAAATTTGCTGGCATATTGAATGCAGCACTTTCACAGCATCATCTNATAGGCCAGACACCTTTAGCTGCTCACTGATCATTAGACATAGTTAGACATTTAAATAGAGAGAGTAATGTACCATCACAGGTGCCTTGAGAAAAATACATATGAAGTACGTAAAATGTACATAGACTGATTGAGAACTATGGAACAGACCGGTTCCAAATCAGAAAAGGAGTATGTCAAGGCTGTATATTGTCACTCTGCTTATTTAACTTATATGCAGAGTACGTCATGAGAAATGCTGGGCTGGATAAAGCATAATCTGAATTATGCCAGGAGAAATATCAATAAGCTCAGATATGCAGATGAGACCAACTTTATTGCAGAAAGTGAAGAAGAACTAAAGAGCTTCTTGATGAAAGTGAAAGAGGAGAGTGAAAAAGTTGGCTTAAAGCCCAACATTCAGAAAGCTAAGATCATGACATTTGGTCCCATCACTTCATGGCAAATAGATGGAGAAACAGTGGAAACAGTGACAGACTTTATTTTGGGGGGGGGCTTCAAAATATCTGCACATGATGACAGAAGCCATGAAATTAAGACACCTACTCTTTGGAAGAAAAGTTATGACCAACCTAGACAGCATATTAAAATGCAGAGATGTTACTTTATCAACAGAGGTCCATCTAGTCAAAGCTATGTTTTTTCCAGTAGTCATCTATGGCTGTGAGAGTTGGACCATAAAGAAAGCTGAGCGCCAAAGAATTGATGCTTTTGAACTGCGGTGTTGAAGAAGACTCTTAAAGAGTCCCTTGGACTGCAAAGAGATCCAACCAGTACATCCTAAAAGAAATCAGTCCTGAACATCCATTGGAAGGACTGATTGATGCTGAAGCTGAAACTCAAATACTTTGGCCACCTCATGTGAAGAGTTGACTCATTGGAAAATACCTTGATACTGGGAAAGATTGAAGGCAGGAGGAGAGGGGAGCAACAGAGGATGAGATAGTTGGATGGCATCACTGACTCAGTGGACATGAGTTTGAGTAAACTCTTGGAGCTGGGGATGGACAAGAAGGACTGATGTGCTGCAGTCCATGGGTTGCAAAGAGTCAGACACAAGTGAGTGACTGAACTGCATTGAACTGAACTGACCTGAGTGAGTACATCTCCTTGAAGTTTCACTACCCATTTATTTTTCCACCACATAAGTTCTTGAATCTCATTCCTGATGAGTTGAGTCCATTATTTTTATTCTCCAGTCACTCAGGAGGAGTGGCATCCCTGTCATGACTACTAAAACTGGCCTGTGAATAGCCTCACTCAGGTGAGCAGTGAGCTACCATGTACATCTCTTCATAGATGGGACGGAAACATACATGCACTCAGAACCCTCCCACTGTGGAGAATGTAGAAACATGGAGAGGAGCACAATTGTACCATTACAAAACCTGAATATTTCTCTTTCGTCTATATAGGTAACTTGGGATAAAAAATACATAATTGTAGCCAACTTCAAATATAGCTTCTTGCTTTGAAATTAAAATAAGTTAACTATACAAATAATTTCCAAATAGAGATTCTTACAAATATATAATTAAATCAGTTATATAATTCCTTCCAAGTCATATGTTATACATTCTGATTATACCTGATACATTAAAAATTATAATTATTATGTATAATTTTGAGACAGTATGATATTTCCAAATTTTTAAAAAGTTTTGAATTTTACTTTATGCTTAACTATTCAATGAGCATTTTGTTAAGGTTGGGCTCTTTTTTTGGGTAATCTGTTCAGAATATCTAAGTAGCAAAATAAACTTTTTGGGACTTCTATAAGTTCCAAATGATTTACTTTCAAGGATTTGAACCTATATTCAAATATGGGTTATGTATCATGGCCTATTTTTAATGGTGTAAGTAAAAGTTGGATATGCTGCTCAATTTTGTGTTTCTCAGTCAGGCGTAATTTATACTCATAAATAAGCTAATCTAGTAAATCAAATAGGCATCAAAGGGAAAACAAGGTATATTTATTCCCTTTTGCCTATGCATTGTCACTATGTGGCATATTTAGAAAAACTATCAACATATACCTATCTGGGTTGAAATATATACTCCTATCCTCAGTATTTAAATTTAATGTTAGAAGTGTGTACATTTAAAAACATTCAGTTCAGTTCAGTTCAGTCGTTCATTAGTGTCCGACAGTTTGCGACCCCATGAATCACAGCATACCTGGCTTCCCTGTCCATCACCAACTCCCGGAGTTCACCCAAACTCTTGTCCATCGAGTAGGTGATGCCATCAAGCCATCTCAACCTCTGTCATCCCCTTCTGCTCCTGCTCCCAATTACTCCCATCACCAGGGTCTTATCCAATGAGTCAACTCTTCTCATGATGTGGCCAAAGTATTGGAGTTTCAGCTTCAGCATCAGTCCCCCAATGAACACCCAGGACTCATCTTCTTTAGGATGGATTGGTGGAATCTCCTTGCAGTCCAAGGGACTCTCAAGAGTCTTCTCCACAGGTATACATGTGTATGGCAAAACCAATNTTTAGGATGGATTGGTGGAATCTCCTTGCAGTCCAAGGGACTCTCAAGAGTCTTCTCCACAGGTGTACATGTGTATGGCAAAACCAGTACAATATTGTAAAGTAATTAACCTCCAATTAAAATAAATAAATTGATATTTAAAAAAAAGAGTCTTCTCCAACACCACAGTTCGAAAGCATCAATTTTTCAGTGCTCAGCTTTCTTCACAGTCTAACTTTCGGATCCATACATAACCACTGGAAAAACCATAGCCCTGACTAGATGGACCTTTGTTGGCAAAGTAATGCCTCTGCTTTTTAATATGCTATCTAGGTTGGTCACAACTTTACTTCTAAGGAGTAAGCATCTTTTAATTTCGTGGCTGCGATCACCATCTGCAGTGATTTTGGAGCCCAGAAAAATAAAGTCTGACACTGTTTTCCTCATCTATTTCCCATGAAGTGATGAGACCAGATGCCATGATTTTTGGTTTCTGAATGTAGAACTCTAAACCAAATTTTTCACTCTCCTCTTTCACTGTCATCAAGAGGCTTTTTAGCTCCTCTTCATTTTCTGCCATAAGGGTGGTATCATCTGCATATCTGAGGTGATTGATATTTCTCCCAGCAATCTTGACTCCAGCTTGGGCTTCTTCCAGCCCAGCGTTTCTCATNTTTCTGAATGTAGAACTCTAAACCAAATTTTTCACTCTCCTCTTTCACTGTCATCAAGAGGCTTTTTAGCTCCTCTTCATTTTCTGCCATAAGGGTGGTGTCATCTGCATATCTGAGGTGATTGATATTTCTCCCAGCAATCTTGACTCCAGCTTGGGCTTCTTCCAGCCCAGCGTTTCTCATGATGTACTCTGCATAGAAGTTAAATCAGCAGGGTGACAATATACAGCCTTGATATAATCCTTTTCCTATTTGGAACCAGTCTGTTTTCCCATGTCCAGTTCTATCTGTTGTTTCCTGACCTGCATGTAGGTTTCTCAAGAGGCAGGTCAGGTCGTCTGGTATTCTCATCTCTGTCAGAATTTTCCACAGTTTATTGTGATCCACACAGTCAAAGCTTTGTCATAGTCAATAAAGCAGAAATAAATGTTTTCTTGGAACTCTCTTGATTTTTTGATGATCTAGCAGATGTTGGCAATTTAGTCTCTGGTTCCTCTGCCTTTTCTACAACCAGCTTGAATATCAGGAAGTTCACAGTTCAGGAACTGCTGAAGCCTGGCTTGGAGAATTTTGAGCAATACTTTACTAGCATGTGAGATGAGTGCAATTGTGTGGTAGTTGGAGCATTCTTTGGCATTGCTTTTCTTTGGGATTGGAGTGAAAACTGACCTTTTCCAGTCCTGTGGCCACTGCTGAGTTTTCCAAATTTGCTGGCATATTGAATGCAGCACTTTCACAGCATCATCTTTTAGGATTTACAATAGCTCAACTGGAATTCCATCACCTCCACTAGCTTTGTTCATAGTGATGCTTCCTAAGGCCCACTTGACTTCACATTCCAGGATGTGTGGCTCTAGGTGAATGGTCACACCATCGTGATTATCTGGGTTGTGAAGATCTTTTTTGTACAGTTCTGTGTATTCTTGCCACCGCTTCTTAATATATTCTGCTTCTGTTAGGTCCATACCATTTCTGTCCTTTATCGAGCCCATGTTTGCATGAACTTTTCCTTTGGTATCTCTAATTTTCTTTAATAGATGTCTTGTCTTTCCCATTCTGTTGTTTTCCTCTATTTCTCTGCACTGATCACTTAGGAAGGCCTTCTTATCTCTCCTTGCTCTTCTTCAGAAGTCTGCATTCAGATTTTTTTATCTTTCCTGTTCTCCTTTACTTTTCACTTCTCTTCTTTTCAGCGCTATTTATAAGGTCTGCTCAGACATTAATAAGCAGTAAAAGAAAAAGTAAATATTTTAGATGATAAATTATAAATTGCCCTAGGAGTCATTTAAGTGGTGGTATTTTTTTTATGAACTTAATTTGTTTCATCATCTTTTT
This sequence comes from Raphicerus campestris, assembly GCA_006410735.1. Taxonomy (NCBI): domain Eukaryota; kingdom Metazoa; phylum Chordata; class Mammalia; order Artiodactyla; family Bovidae; genus Raphicerus; species Raphicerus campestris. Next base: position 731,687 of record SJYW01015080.1, read on the forward strand.
AAAAATTAATTAGAAGAAACAAAATGTTATAAGAATTATAATTGGTATTATGTTTGACTAAATCAATTTCAAATTAAACAAAACTTCACTGAAATGAATTTTCAGTACAAGATTGCAGTTATCTTGTAAAGGAAAATTTCCATTTATAGAAGCACTTGTCCTAAGAATATGAAAACTTAACTGTGTTGCCTTATTACAATTGGCTTTAACCTGGTGAAATTTGAAAGTAGCTGTTAACTTTAAGTGCCCTGGAGTTCCAGGATTTTACTAGAACTAATTTAACTAATTTTTTGACCATTGGATAATGAGGCTTAGTTTCTATAAATTGCCAACAGACCTGAAAACTTTTCTCTCTTTTCTTAAATAAATATCTAGAAATATTTCCTAGGGCACAAGATACGTATATGTTTGATTCATGAGAAAGTACCATATTGTTTTCTAAAATGCCTATGCTCTTTTTATTTCTAGAAACTCTTTATCAGTATTTTGCCAACATTTTGTATTGTCACTCTTTTTAAGTTTTAGTCATTCTAGTGAAAGGGTAGCGGTATCTCCTTGCAATTTTAAAATGCACTTTTAAATTACTAAGTATCCCTTTTCTATAACTACTGGCTTTTTTTTTTCTTTTGTAAATTATTTATTGAATTGTTTTGCTTCTTTAAATTTAATTGGACTGTCTTCTTATTATGAGATTGCAACCTTCTTTATATATATTTTTGAGATGGTGTTTTTATAAAATTATTTTATTGCAATTATCTTCTCCTAGTACTCAGTTGCCTTTTATTTTGGTGGTTAAAAAAATAGTGGTTTTTAAGGAGGAGGATGTTTTACTAACTACATTAAAGTCAACTTATACATTTTTTAATAGTTTACCTAGAAGTTGTAATATCAAAGACTTCTTTGTTTATCTCAAATTACTGAAGACTTCCCCCATGTTTCCTTTCTGAACTATAGATTTAGCATTTACATTTAAATATTTGTCTGTCTTAGCATATGTTGCCAAAATTTCAAATCCACAGGTAGGACAGTCAGTAAGGAGAGTGCAGGAGAGCAAAGAAAAGTTGGAACCCATAGCAAGAGTTGACGTTCATGAGTATGGACTGATACGATTCAGTTCTTATTGCTTCTGGCCTATGTGGCATGCACATACTACAGAATCTAGAGTACTGCATTCTGGATATAAACATACTACCTAGTTGAAGATTGGGAGAACTTGAAGGAGGCCCCTGGGGAAAATGGATAAATGCATTCCTGGCCACTGATGGAAGCCAGTGAGGTAGGCCAGCAGATATTGCTCATTCACTAGTATTCTATACACACTCTAGGATAAAACAATTTTTATCCTAGCCCACTCTGACCAGAAACATACATGGAAGAGAATTCTTGGAATCCTAGCCAATCCTAGCAAGCTGACAATATTGCAAAGATACAATGTCTCACCCCTTGCAAACAATACCCATATACACCTCAGACTATACTTAATATCCAAATAATTACAATAACAATGTCATGCTTTCACCTAATGTAACACACAAATCTCATTTACAAAGAAAAATTATAAACTATACTTATTTTTTCTCAGAAGAGCTTATTAATACTAATGCATTTTAGTCACTGGGTGATTTTCTGTTGTACTAGCTGATTCATTTTGACTTCTTGCAATATAAATATCATAATACAAAGTTAACCATGAAACATTTTATGTAATAAGATGCCCAGACAAATAACCCACATACATTCAAATCAAAATGAAGTACTTATAATTGTTATCATCTTTGTATCTAGAACTGTTTACATAGCTCATATTAATAACTAATTCCAACCCTATTCTTTTCACATTTCTTAGCAAGTTCCTCAGTTGACTGTGATTCATGGTGGCTCAACTGGTAAAGAATCTGCCTTCAATGCAGGAGACCCCAGTTCAATTCCTGAGTTGGGAAGATCCTCTGAAGAAGGGATAGGCTACCCATGCCAGTATTCTTGCTTGGAGAATTCTATGGACAGAGGAGCCTGGTATGCTGCAGTCCAGGAGATTGCAAAGAGTCAGACATGAATGAGCACCTGAGCACTAGCACCAGAGCACACAGGGTTATTTTAAATGCAATTACTTTTGGCAACTGTAATAAATATAGTATTTATGTATCCCAGTGGTTCACATGATAATCTATTTTACTAACTCAGCTCACTTGCATAAGAATTCTACAACAGCTTCTTCAGAGAGAAATCTTGAGAAAACCTTTAAGTTTTGAGAAAACCTTCAAGTTTTGAAGAAAACACTATTTGCCCTTCTTAAGTATCTTTACCCCAAGATCCCTCCTAGATAAGCCATTAGGCACAAACTCCTTCAGTGTAGTTTGCAAAAGTTTAATCATTTGCTCTTTAAAAAGTAGATAGTTTATATTCTTGGAGGTCACCAATTAGGTATTGACCTTAGGAAAAGAAAGAAAATATTCAGAAATATCTTTGCAATTTTCATGTGATATATTTTAGACAGTGCTCAGAAAAAGCATTTTTGAGTCAGAAAATGTTGAGCCAGCTCAAGAGCTGCCATTTATTAAAGTTATGGTCAAATCACTGGACTTACTGTTTTTTCTCTTAAGATAAAAATAATATAGGGCTTCACTCAATTCTTATTGTATTAAAATGCTTTTAACTTGCATATATACACAGATATATATCTGTATTTCTTACCATCATATCTAGTACACACACTATTAATACATATCATAATCATTTATGCTATAGTTACTATCATTACTATTGTCATTAATACACTTTTAATATATTTATCCTAAAGGATAATGTGCAAGAAACAAAAAAATGGAGTATAGATCCATGAATTTAAAATCTCTTTTATAAGGTACTTTATTTCAGTCAGAGTTTGTTTTTCTGGTTATGAGTCATTTCCCATCAGAAAGGTTAAAGGTTTAAGAGGTAGCTTAATTCTCTCAGGCACAGAGATAACATTACTGCATTTATGCAATTACTTTTAATGATGCCCCGTTAACTCAAATATTGGAAAACAACTTGTAAATACATTTATATATTTTCAAGGAATACTTATTCTACTGGAAGGATGTGAGTAATACTTCTTTCACTCAATATTAGTATTTTTGGAAGCCAAAGCAGAATCAATTAAGTTATGATTACAAAAGAGAACACTACTTAGAGATTTCTAAAGTATTGAAGCAAAATGAGGAAATTTGGTGATAGTGGAGACATTCCCTCATTTATCAATTTACTCCACAAGCTAGTCTATTCATTTGGATATACTCATTTAAAGTATAATGAAAAGAATTTAGAATATCAAATCTAGTGGCAGTGTGATTTCACTTTCTCCCTAGTAGTCTGTAATAATAAATTTGCTCTTCATAGAATGTAGTATTTCAAACTATTCACAATTCTGTATCATAATTATTATTTTGAGTTAACCTACAAAATATATACATAGAAGAATTTATTAAAAACATCAATGTGGGTGCTTAATAAATGTCTCAGTATACCTTATTGTAATTAAACATAATTGGTCCAAAGCTCAGTACACTTATATTTTAAAACTGTGGATTATAGAAATAGTCAAATGTTTATAAACTGAAAGTGTGATAATATGAGGCAATATAGTATTATCTATCACATACAAGTGTGTTACTGTGAAACCCACATCATTTATCTTATTCTAAGCCAATAGTCTAACAGGTCTCCCTGTTCCCATTCTCACTATCCCCACATCTCTCTCTCAGCACCTACTTATCCTTTAAACATACAAGAGAAATAATTTCATTCCTGGCTTTTGATCATATTCCAAAATCAAATGCAATTATTTTAATAATTATCCAGCTTCAATATGAGTAAGATATCTTCCTCTACTTCACTCACCCCATTTCCAGCCACTGTTCTTAAACATTTCCTTCAGTCACACTGATCTGCTGAGTGTTCCTGACCCCAGATATTAGGTTCAATCTCTCCCTTCTGTGAGGTTCCTGATCACAAGTCACTTATTTGAGAGGTCATCTCTGGTTATTTTGCATACAGTAAGAAACCAAAACTGCACAGTTTATGTCTCCTGTATTTTTTTGGTTTTAACTGCAACACAATATCCGATGTTTATAATAGCATTTACATTGTTCATCTGTCTCAACACATGGATAGAGGTGGACAGGGTTGTCTATGAACACAGTTTTTATAAACCATCAATGGATATTTGACAAATAGAAGAATGCATCTTAGGTTCTATGTTTCAATGAAGTTTTTTTTTTTTTTTTAATTCTATTTTACAGTATTGTATTGGTTTTGCCATACATTGACAGGAATCAGCCACAGGTGTACACGATCTCCCAATGCTGAAGCCCCGTCCCACCTCCCTTCNATAGTGCAACAGCCAGCAGCCACCTATGCCACTAAATGGCTAGCATGGCCAGAAACAGATTTGTAACATTATTTAATTTTAATTTATTTAAAGGTAAAACTCCATATGTGGCCAATTTCTATTGTTTTGGACAGTACAAGTCTGAGTAAAAGCCACAGTTTATATAATTAGAATCACAGACAATTAGATTCTAAAATAAATAAAAGCTGATTACATCTTTCAATATTGGAAAAATTGCTGAAGATTTCTTTGGCTATTGTAATTTTTGATGCTATAATTTACTAAACTATTGGAGTTCTTGATGCTATAATTTAGTAAAAGAAAATATAATAACCCATTACAATTATGATACTAGCAAAATTTACCTGGGCAAAAGTTTTGAGGCAAATATTGAATATACAATGTTTATATTTTTTAACAAAAAGTGTATCTGAGTTGTGGAAAGCAGAAAGTTCAGATGTTGTACACACCCTGTATAATCCTCTCTACTTAAGTGTATTGGGGCCAGTGAAAGTGATGGACTCATGTTCATGGTTAGGCTAGAGATAAATAAATTTTTCAAGTGCAATAAATGTCCTTAAGCACTTGATAGTAAGATAATCAAAAGGGAGGTGTTTCTGAATGAAACTGTCGGGTGAATTTTTAAGGGAGAGAGTCATAACCAGAACCAATGGGTTTTATTCCTGGGCTATAAGAATGGTTCAACATGAAAAACAATTAGGTAATATCGCCAAAAAGAATGCAATACTTAGGAATAAACTTAACCAAGGAAGTTAAAGACTTGTATAATGAAACCCAAATAGTGATGAAAGAAATTAAAGAAGGCACAGTTCAATGGAAAGACATTCATGTTCATGGGTCAAAAGACTTAGTGTTAAATTATTTCCTCTAACCAAACCTATCTATAAATTCACTGCTGTTGTTGCTGCTGCTTCCCTATCAAAATTCCAATGGCATATTTTACATAGAGAAAAATTCCAAAAGTCATATGGAACCTCAAAAGACCCTGAATAGCCAAAGCAATCTTCAGCAAGAACAAAAACTGAAGGCATCACAACTCCTGATTTCAAAACATATTATAGAGTTACAGTAATTAAAACTGTACGATATTGTCATGAAGTCAGACATTTAGGCCAGAATAAAAACAGAATAAAAACTCCAGAAAATAGTTATCTCTACAGAGTCAACTAATCTTGACAAGGATGTCAAAAATACACAGTGGAGGCTTTACACTCTGAAGAACAAATGATGTTAAGAAAATTGGATGTTAATATGCAGCAGAATGAAACTGGATGCCTATCTTACATCATAAACAGAAATTAATTCAAAATAGATTAAAGACTTAACTGTAATAAATGAGGCTGTAAAACTTCTAAAAGGAAACATACATGAAAATATTCATAACATTGATTTTGAAGCAAGAAATAAAGGCAAAAATAGGTAAGTGAGACCACATCAGACTAAAAAGCTTTTGCACAACCAAGGAAACAATAAACAAAGTGAAATTAGAAATCAATTACTGTAGACTAGCTCATATATATTGAATTAAACCTTGGGCTGAGTATTTTCCACTAATTAATCAATAATGAAAAACCACTGAATGATGACCACTATTAAACTTTCTACTTCAGGGCTTGGAAACGAGATACAATGTATTTTATCTATCAGTAAAATTTTACACAAGCAAGTAATATGTCAAGGATTTGAAAATAGGGTATGTGGTTACAGGATCTTTGTGCTTACTCAGTATTCTAATTTGGAAATGTGGAAAAAAAGTTCTTCTCTTTCTCTTATTGAGAAAGCTGTTGATCACCCAAAGCATTGTGACAGATGTTGATTTTAAGGAAAATATCTTAAAAGAAGAAATTTTTCTGATAAGGATTACAAATGTTTATTGTTTTAAGTTACTAAATTTTGCAATAATTTTGTTATACAGTGATAGGTAATCATTATAGTAAAAATCCTCCAGATGAATATATCAAAATTTAACATTCCTCTCTAGTTGGATGGGCTTCACTTGCAGCTCAGCTGGTAAACAATCATCCTTCAATGTGGGAGACCTAGGTTGGATCCCTGGGTTGGGAAGATCCCCTGAGGAAGGGACAGGTTACCCACTCCAGTATTCTGACCTGGAGAAGTCTATGGACTATACAGTCCATGAGGTCACAAAGAGTCGGACATGACTGAGCGACTTTCACTTTCACTTTCTAGTTGGACATTTACATTGTTTCTAGTGTTATCTCATCATAAGCAATTATATAATGCTTTAAGATCTATTTCCAGGATATGGAATTGCTATTTAATATAGCAATAATTAAAAATCCTATTTTAAATTATGATAAACATTGGCAAACTACACTAAAAAGTTTAACAACTCTACTACATCACACCTCCAACAAAGTGAGGCTTCTAGAATTTGAGGGATAATTAACTAGAGGAGTTATTTGTACAAGTAGGCAGATCTTGAAAGCTGTTTACTTTAACCTGCGTTCTAATACTAAGTTACACATATCAAGAGCAAAATTCTGCAGGTCCTGGCAGAAAACAGTACTAGAAGGTTGTGAGGAAAACAGAAATTATAAAAGATGTACACTTGTATAGACATTACCCATCTGTAATGTTAAATGACTCTGCAGGAGAACACACAATTTTTTCAAGCATACATGGACCATTTACAAAGGTGGACCATTTACAAAGATGAACCATAGTGTGGAACAAGAAATAAATCTTGATAAATTTCAAAGAATTTTAATAATAGAAAATATATACCATGACCAAAATAAAATTAAAACCAGCAACAAAAGTATCTGAAAAATCTTCAAATAGTTGAAAACTAAGCAGTTTTCATATAGTCATGAATACATGATAAATAAATAAGAAAACAATTATTTAGAATGGTGAAATAAGAACATTTCCCAGTAAACTGTGGAAAATTCTTAGAGATGGGAATACCAGACCACCTTACCTGTCTTCTGAGAAACCTGTATGCAGGTCAAGAAGCAACAGTTAGAACTGAACATGCAACAACAGACTGGTTCAAAATTAGGAATGGAGTGAATCAAGACTATATACTGTGATCCTGTTTGTTAAAGTTATATTACAGAGTACATCATGGGAAATGCCCATCTGGATGAAGCTCAAACTGGAATCAAGATTGCCAGAAGAGAAATATCAATAATCTCAGATATGCAGATGACACTACCCTTGTGGCAGGAAGTGAAGAGCTTCTTGGTGGAGGTGAAAGAGGAGAGTGAAAAAGTTGGTTTAAAACTCAACATTAAAAAAAAAAAAACAAACTAAGATCATGATATTCTGTCCCATAATTTTCATGGCAATATATTGTCAAACAGTGGAAACAGTGAAAGACTTTATTTTGGGGGGCTCCAGAATCACTCCAGACTGCGACGGCAGCCATGAAATTAAAAGATGCTTGCTCCTTGGAAGAAAAGCTTTAACAAACCTAGACAGTGTATTAGAAAGCAGACACATGACTTTGCCAACAAAGGGCCATATAGTCAAAGCTATGGTTTTTCCAGGAGTCATGTATGGATGTGAGAGTTGGACGATAAAGAAGGCTGAGCACCAAAGAACTAATACTTTTGAACAGCAGTGCTGGAGACGACTCCTGAGAGTCCATTGGACTGCAAGGAGTCAAACCAGTCAGTCCTCAAAGAAATCAACTCTGGTATTCATTGGAAAGACTGATGCTGAAGCTGAAGCTCTAATACTTTGGTCACCTGATGAGAAGAGTCAGCTCTTTGGAAAAGACCCTGATTCTAAGATAGAAGGCAGGAGGAGAAGGGGACAACAGAGGATGACATGGTTGGACGGCATCACCAACTCAATGGACCTAAGTTTGAGCAAGTTTCCGGAGATGGTAAATCACAGACAGGGTACCTGGTGTGCTGGAGTCGATGGGATCTCAAGGATTCGGACACGACTGAATGTCTGAACAAGTAAACACATAATCAAAATTTGGAGACAGAGATGTGTCTCTATTTTATCACAGATGTGTGATGTATTTAAATTAATGCTAAAGGAACCATTTTGGTTTTAAATATTTGCATTTGTAAGAAAAAAATTTAAATCAACGAGCAAAGTTTCCTTCATTAGAAATGAGGAAAAGAGGAGCAAATTAAATCTAAATTAAGTTAAAATATGGAATGAATAAATATGAGCTGAAGCCAATAAGGAAAAGACAAATAAAATAAAAATGAATAAAGTTAAGAGCAAGTTACTTGAAAAGATTAATGAAACTGGTAAAACCCTAGCAAGACTTATTAAGAAAAAACTGAAATCAAAGCATCAACTGAACTACAATCTCACCTAAGGTTAGATATCCTCTTACACTCTTACTGATTATTGTTAGAATTACTAATATGACAAGTGGAAAAGGAGACATCACTACAAATCCTACAAGAATTAAAAAGAAAATAAGGAAAAAGTATGTACAACTCTATGGGAATTAGTTTTACTGCTCAGAGTACATGATAAATTCCAAGAAAGACATAGATTACCACACTGGCATAAGAAGAAAGAAAAAGTCTTAAGTGTTATGCATTTATGAGAGAATCTGATATTCTAAGAATAAACATCTTATATTTGAAGGAAATGTTATATCTATATTCTTTACAAGTAATTTATTTCAACATTTATTGAAGAAACAATGCCAGCATTATACAAAGTAATTCAGATAACATAAAAGAAGTAACACTTTCCATTGTTTAAGAGGCCAGCAGAAAATTGACAGCCATGGCTTAAACTAAGATGATGGGGAAAACTGAACAGATATATGATGCGAATAGACTGGAAGGTCCATTATTTTTGAGATGTCTATTCTTCTTGAATCAACCCAAACATTAAAAAAAAAAAAAATTCCATACCAAATTGACCAGGCCATTCTGTGCTAAAGAGAATTATATGAGCTGGAAATATTTTAGGTTAAACTATAATTTCAAGTCTAGTTAGAGAAAACAACTAGTTGATGTAAATACAGATATGTGTGTGTGTGTGTATTATATATATGTATATATATATATATAATTTTATTATTTCAGAGTACAACAAAACTTCAGGACACGTGGTTACTTTAAGTAATATTAGGCATAATAATTGAGTACTAACCAGGAAATGGACAAAAGAAGATTTGGAGAAATCAAATAGATTAGAGGTTAAGAGAAGTGGGTCCAGAACCCAACTCCACTGCTGCCTTGTGTTACTGCAAAGAGTAAGGGAAATAGCTGTAAAGTCCTTGGTCAATATCCAGCACATGCTAAAACTTATATAGAGACTTATCATTATTAATGTTAATGCTGGAAACTAAATGAAAGCATAGAGTTTTATGAACTTTGAATTTCACTTTAGTCAGATTTTGCTTTACTTTGAGAAAGCAGAAAAAAGAAAATAAGACCATTTACATTAATTCAAAGTATATTTTCTATCTGAATAAAACATATTCAGTGAAATTGAGTTTATTATTTATAATCAAATTCCTCATAATTCATCTTAGTAAGGTTATCCATAATTCTCCACTGAAAACTACTGTTTTTATATAGAAGGCTTTCTCTGTGATTTTATTCAAATTCTACTCAATCCAATCAAAATAATTATAAACCAGGAAGATATATTTTGAATCTGATAACTCAAATTTAAGAATAACCTGTGTTCTATGAAGCAACTTATTTTGAATGGAAAAGATTAAGGAAAATAAAAATTTCTCTGTCATTAAGGAACTTTTTATCTTCCATAGCTCAATGCTTGCCCATTCCAAGAAAAGCCAAATGGCCTTACCTTTTTCAGCAAGGCATTAATACCTGTTGTGAAAAGGCTTTATTAGTGCTAATTGTTCCAGCAAGCAGTGAATAGGGAACAGCAGGACCAGGGGTTGAATGTAACTGTGTGCAATAAAAAGAAGTTCTATACTTCACAGGCTTCTAAGCATGCAGCTAACCCTCCTGATTGCAAAAGGTACAAAGTGCCATTAAAAGGCATCGAGATTTCTCAAAGACAATTATAGAGGCATATAACATCTGTTCTCAATCATGGGCAACAGGAGAGAAAATGGGCGCCACATGATATGTTACATACAACAAAGGGGTCCAGCTGTGTGAAGGAAAGCGTGTGAAAAGGCAGTGGCTAAGAAAAAACAGGGCAGAGGAAACATTGTTAACAAGGTAGTGACCCATGACAATCCTTTGAGTAGCTCTGTGGTGCCAAGATCTGTCTGTTATCCCACAAAAGGGACCACCTATGACATCCTCAATAATTGGTACTGCACGTAAACAAATACTGTTTATAAGACAACTTGGATTTGACATTTCAAAGAACTTCTAAAGAAAACTACGTGGGCCATGCATTTTCTCTGCCATTTGTTCTAATTGCCCAGGATCAAAATCACTTTTATCTCTTTCTAGAAATCTATCATTTCAAACCATTTTGTAGCGCTCAAAATTAGAATAATAATCTTATAATAAACCTCCATATGCACAATTATTGCTGAAAAGAATTCTTAGGGAACATTATATGACAATTAATACATTTGACCCCACCACTTCTCTCTTGTTTCTCCACTTTCTCTCCCTCTGTTTCTCATTCTTCTTGAGTTTCAGCCACAAGACTCCCTTACTATCCTTCCAACATAAGAAGCACCTCCAACTGGGCCTTGTTATGTTATTCTGTCTACTTGGTGTCTGTGTGGTGTGCTCATTTGCTAAGTTATGTCTGACTCTTTTCTGACTCTGTGGACTGCAGCATGCCAGACTCCTCTGTCTGTGAGATTTTCCCAGGAAGAATACTGGAGTGGGTTGCATTTCCTTCTCCAGGGGATCTTCTTGACCCAAGGATCGAACCTGCATCTCCTGCCTGCGTCTTCTGCATTGGCAGGTTTTTTTTTTTTTTTTTAACCACTTAAGACACCTGGGAAGCCTGTTCTCTCTACTTGAATGCTCTTAATGCAGTCATCCACACAGCCTGCTTCCTTATCATCTGCACAATTTTGTTAACATTATCACCATTACAGTAAGATTATTCCTGAAAAGTTTAATTACAATTGAACCTATTTCACACTTTTACTGTTGTTCATGATTTATTTTTCACATAGCACTAATCATCATCTAACATGATATTTTCTTCTTTATTTTTTGATTTTTTTTTGTATTTACCATTTTTCCTTGGAAAACATAAGCTTTGTGTAATCAGGGGATGGGACTTTTTGTTCGTTGTTCTGTCCTTAACACCTAACATGAAAAAAGCTCAAAATTATTGCTCAAATGATTGAATTACCTTAGGATTTCCTGAGCATTAGTTTACTTATATACTAATGGGTTCAGAGGTAGTCAAACTCTGCACATTCCCAAGAAAACACTGGCTTTTGACTTCCTCCAGGTAGATAACCCCAAACATTTAGAATAGGCTGTCTGATGGGAATGCTTTCATAAACCTGAGATGTTGGGTTATCTATTGCTTATCCTAACATGTAATTTATGGTGAAAACTTATTGTTGTATACCTGGAATTTGGGGCCACTCTATGTCAGTTTGACCTGTAGGGGGTTGGAGTTCAGGTGGCTCAGGTCAGTAAGATAGATGTTCTATGCCTACCTGACAAGCTAAGAACAATAACACTGAATCTCTTTTCTTTACCCTTATCTGTATCTGAGTTTCAATCTAAGGTCACAAAACCACTAATAAACATACAGAGATGTATTTATTTTATTACTCAGACAATGGTAGAGGAAAAATAACTCTTCAAGAAGCTTTTGTATAAAAGCCTTATTTTCTTCTGGTTTGAAGATATCAGGTCCTTTGAATAACCTTGAACCATAAATATTGCATGTGAGATAGTATTGTTTTCTTAAATTAATCATGGTATATTCTTGCGATTATGACTGGGTGAATCATCCAAGCAAAACAACTGCAACCCAATGAAGTAGGGCATGCAAGATCGCTAAAAAGACAATAGCAATGTCCAGAATCTATCATTTGTCCACATAATGTTGATAATATGCTCTCCTTCTCATTGAGAAAGCTTAAAAAATGCATGTTTAAATTCATCATACTCATACCATTTTAAAGGGAGACAAGTCAAATTTTATTGAATTGCTCTGTTGAGTTCTATTTCCAGAATCTCTGTTGTATCAGATCTCATCTTAACTGGATTATAATCAGTGCACTTTATATTCCAATTACACAAAACTAAGATACATGCTTTTAACATATATGATCTATAATAAACAAAAAGAACATAATATGTGCAGTGAACTACCACAGGTAACATGTTACTACTTGAGTCAGTCACTATACTGGGATATTAAAATGTTCAGTAGTATATTGGACACCTACAGACCTGGGGAGCTCATCTTTCAGTGTCCTATCTTTTTGCCTTTTCATACTGTTCATGGGGTTCTCAAGGCAAGAATACTGAAGTGGTTTGCCATTCTCTTCTCCAGTGGGCCACGTTTTGTCAGAATTCTCCACCATGACCATCCATCTTGGGTGGCCCACACAGCATGTCTCATAGCTTCATTGAGTTAGACAAGGATAGTCCATGTGATTAGACTGATTAGTTTTCTGTAATAGTGGTTTTCAGTCTGTCTGCTCTCTGAAGGATTAGAGGCTTATGGAAGCTTCCTGATGGGAGACACTGACTGAGGGGCAAAATGGGTCTTGTTCTGATGGGTGGGGTCATGCTCTGCTGCTGCTAAGTCACTTCAGTCATGTCCGACTCTGTGTGACCCCATAGATGGCAGCCACCATGCTCCCCCGTCCCTGGGATTCTCCAGGCAAGAACACTGGAGTGGGTTGCCATTTCCTTCTCCAATACATGAAAATGAAAAGTGAAAGTCAAGTCTCTCAGTCGTGTCCAACTCTAGCGACCGCATGGACTGCAGCCTACCAGGCTCCTCCATCCATGGGATTTTCCATGCAAAAGTACTGGACTGGGGTGCCATTGCCTTCATCCAATTTTCTGTTTATGGGTGGAGCTGTGTTCCCTTTCTGCCATTTACCTGGGACCAAACTATGGTGGAGGTTCAGTTCAGTTCATTTCAGTTCAGTGGCTAGTCATA
>SJYW01015080.1:745730-759056 GCA_006410735.1 Raphicerus campestris
AAAAAAAAAAAAAATTCCATACCAAATTGACCAGGCCATTCTGTGCTAAAGAGAATTATATGAGCTGGAAATATTTTAGGTTAAACTATAATTTCAAGTCTAGTTAGAGAAAACAACTAGTTGATGTAAATACAGATATGTGTGTGTGTGTGTATTATATATATGTATATATATATATATAATTTTATTATTTCAGAGTACAACAAAACTTCAGGACACGTGGTTACTTTAAGTAATATTAGGCATAATAATTGAGTACTAACCAGGAAATGGACAAAAGAAGATTTGGAGAAATCAAATAGATTAGAGGTTAAGAGAAGTGGGTCCAGAACCCAACTCCACTGCTGCCTTGTGTTACTGCAAAGAGTAAGGGAAATAGCTGTAAAGTCCTTGGTCAATATCCAGCACATGCTAAAACTTATATAGAGACTTATCATTATTAATGTTAATGCTGGAAACTAAATGAAAGCATAGAGTTTTATGAACTTTGAATTTCACTTTAGTCAGATTTTGCTTTACTTTGAGAAAGCAGAAAAAAGAAAATAAGACCATTTACATTAATTCAAAGTATATTTTCTATCTGAATAAAACATATTCAGTGAAATTGAGTTTATTATTTATAATCAAATTCCTCATAATTCATCTTAGTAAGGTTATCCATAATTCTCCACTGAAAACTACTGTTTTTATATAGAAGGCTTTCTCTGTGATTTTATTCAAATTCTACTCAATCCAATCAAAATAATTATAAACCAGGAAGATATATTTTGAATCTGATAACTCAAATTTAAGAATAACCTGTGTTTTATGAAGCAACTTATTTTGAATGGAAAAGATTAAGGAAAATAAAAATTTCTCTGTCATTAAGGAACTTTTTATCTTTCATAGCTCAATGTTTGCCCATTCCAAGAAAAGCCAAATGGCCTTACCTTTTTCAGCAAGGCATTAATACCTGTTGTGAAAAGCCTTTATTAGTGCTAATTGTTCCAGCAAGCAGTGAATAGGGAACAGCAGGACCAGGGGTTGAATGTAACTGTGTGCAATAAAAAGAAGTTCTATACTTCACAGGCTTCTAAGCATGCAGCTAACCCTCCTGATTGCAAAAGGTACAAAGTGCCATTAAAAGGCATCGAGATTTCTCAAAGACAATTATAAAGGCATATAACATCTGTTCTCAATCATGGGCAACAGGAGAGAAAATGGGCGCCACATGATATGTTACATACAACAAAAGGGTCCAGCTGTGTGAAGGAAAGCGTGTGAAAAGGCAGTGGCTAAGAAAAAACAGGGCAGAGGAAACATTGTTAACAAGGTAGTGACCCATGACAATCCTTTGAGTAGCTCTGTGGTGCCAAGATCTGTCTGTTATCCCACAAAAGGGACCACCTATGACATCCTCAATAATTGGTACTGCACGTAAACAAATACTGTTTATAAGACAACTTGGATTTGACATTTCAAAGAACTTCTAAAGAAAACTACGTGGGCCATGCATTTTCTCTGCCATTTGTTCTAATTGCCCAGGATCAAAATCACTTTTATCTCTTTCTAAAAATCTATCATTTCAAACCATTTTGTAGCACTAAAAATTACAATAATAATCTTATAATAAACCTCCATATGCACAATTATTGCTGAAAATAATACTTAGGGGAAATTATATGACCATTAATACATTTGACCCCACCACTTCTCTCGTTTCTCCACTTTCTTTCCCTCTGTTTCTCATTCTTCTTGAGTTTCAGCCACAAGACTCCCTAACTGTCCTTCCAACATAAGAAGCACCTCCAACTGGGCCTTGTTATGTTATTCTGTCTACTTGGTGTGTGTGTGGTGTGCTCATTTGCTAAGTCATGTCTGACTCTTTTCTGACTCCATGGACTGCAGCATGCCAGACTCTTCTGTCCATGAGACTTTCCCAGGAAGGATACTGGAGTGGGTTGCATTTCCTTCTCCAGGGGATCTTCTTGACCCAAGGATCAAACCTGCATCTCCTGCCTGCGTCTTCTGCATTGGCAGGTTTTTTTTTTTTTTTTTAACCACTTAAGACACCTGGGAAGCCTGTTCTCTCTACTTGAATGCTCTTAATGCAGTCATCCACACAGCCTGCTTCCTTATCATCTGCACAATTTTGTTAACATTATCACCATTACAGTAAGATTATTCCTGAAAAGTTTAATTACAATTGAACCTATTTCACACTTTTACTGTTGTTCATGATTTATTTTTCACATAGCACTAATCATCATCTAACATGATATTTTCTTCTTTATTTTTTGATTTTTTTTTGTATTTACCATTTTTCCTTGGAAAACATAAGCTTTGTGTAATCAGGGGATGGGACTTTTTGTTCGTTGTTCTGTCCTTAACACCTAACATGAAAAAAGCTCAAAATTATTGCTCAAATGATTGAATTACCTTAGGATTTCCTGAGCATTAGTTTACTTATATACTAACGGGTTCAGNTTTTCCTTGGAAAACATAAGCTTTGTGTAATCAGGGGATGGGACGTTTTGTTCGTTGTTCTGTCCTTAACACCTAACACAGAAAAAGCTCAAAATTATTTCTCAAATGATTGAATTACCTTAGGATTTCCTGAGCATTAGTTTACTTATATACTAATGGGTTCAGAGGTACTCAAACTTTGCACATTCCCAAGAAAACACTGGCTTTTGACTTGCTCCACGTAGATAACCCTGAACATTTAGAATAGGCAGTCTGATGGGAATGCTTTCATAAACCTGAGATGTTGGGTTATCTATTGCTTATCCTAACATGTAATTTATGGTGAAAACTTATTGTTGTATACCTGGAATTTGGGGCCACTCTATGTCAGTTTGACCTGTAGGGGGTTGGAGTTCAGGTGGCTCAGGTCAGTAAAATAGATGTTCTATGNTACTAAATATCCCTGCTAGTGGGCCTAGGCAAACATGAAGAAGGTATATGAGGCACAAAGAAACCCAAGAAAACAAAGCTAAATTCTTTTGTGTAGAGTCATAGTAAATCAGTTTAGGAAGTAGTGATAAAAATTTATTCCACCTACAAATACCCAAATGATTAGAAATTAATTAGAAGTGTCCTGGAGTTCTTCAAATCTGTGAGAGTAAAAGGAAAATCTATATCTACCCTACAGTAAAACAGACAAACAAACAAAAAAACCCCACTTGTCCAATAACTGTTGATGACCCCATCAACACAGATGAAAAGCAACCAAACAAATCCATATAAACCACATTTGCTATTATGAAAAAACAAACAAACAATACACATCTTAAGAGGGGAAAAGAAAAAATAAAAAACCATTGTGATAAAAAGTATACACTGAACACAGAAAAACTTAGAGGAAAAAAAAGAACAAACTGAATATAGCATAATATATATAGTTTTAAACTGTTCAAAAGTCCTCCCACTGCCAGAATAAAATGGGATTATATTTGTAGAAGAATAGATCATTTTGATAAAAGAACAATTAAATTATCTATAAATGAAAGCGAAATTTATAAGCATCCATCCCCCTCCATCAATATATTTCTCTGTTTAAAACAACTAGAGTGGCTTTTCTTTATTTTGCAATTGAAAGTTTTATGCATTCCTTCCACTAGAATCTTTTCAGAATAGACTTTCTGTAAATAATACTCATGTGCTAATGGTGTCACTGATAAAAATACCTTCTTAGAAATGGAGATTATCAAAGGAACTGTTATTGATTATGAGATCAACTCAAACTTAAAGATTGCTTAATTATAACTTTAGAAAGTTTATTCATACATTCTGTATGGATGAAAGAGAAAGTGAAAATCTATCAGTCCTGACCAACTCTTTTTGACTTCATAGCCTGCTAGGCTCTCGTATGTGCATGGAATTCTCCAGACAAGAATACTGGAGTGTGTAGCCATTCCCTTCTCCAAGGAATCTTCCCCACTTAGGGATCAAATCTGGGTCTTCTGCATTGCAGGGGGATTTTTTTTTTTTTAAACCATATGAGCCACCAGGGAAGCTAGCTCCTTGAATATTTGAATATGCCACTATAATTTCACACCATTAGAATAACGATTCACATATGAAACTATTTAGTTACAGATTAGGAAATGTTCTCTCAATATGAAAGGAATCCATTATGAATTAATGATATTAACACTTGATATCACATTAGGGTTATTACTGTTGAAACACATTCTATCTTGTATTCACTCCTAATATTACTTTCAGAAAATGGTAAATTTTAACTAGTCAGATTTTTTTTCTCTCTCTCTCTCTCTCTCTTTTTTTTTTTTTTTCCTGACCTGATTATATGTTAAAGCAAGGAGGTCAAATCAGTCAATCCTAAAGGAAATCAACCAGAATATTCATTGAAAGGGCTGATGCTGATGCTGAATCTCCAATACTTTGACCACCTGTTGCCAAGAGTTGGAGAATATTCATTGGAGAATATCTGATGCTGGGAAGGACTCAGGGTAAGAGGAGAAGGGGGTGGCAGAAGATGAGATGATTAAATGATTAGCATCATTGACTCAATGGACATGAATTTGAGCAAATTACAGAAGATAGTGAATAGAGGAGTCTGGCATGCTGCAGTTCGTGGTGTCACAAAGAGTTGTACATGACTTAGCAACTGAAAAACATTAGCAAATACATTGACAGATAAAGAAACAACAATCTAAAAGTTACAGTTAAATTACTCACTGGCCAACTCATATCAGGAATACCTGTTCTTGGAATCAAGACTTTGTCTTTGTCTTCTTTAAGTCACAGCATGTAAAATAACAGTCAAGATGGAAGGAAGTTGGGCAGAATAAAATTCAAAATGACAAGGAATGTGAATATTAATATCAGTTCAGTTCAGCCATTCAGTTGTGTCCGACTCTTTGCGACCCCATGGACTGCAGCACACCAGGATTCCCTGTCCATTCCCAGCTCCTAAGAGTTTACTCAAACTCATGTCCATTGAGTCAGTGATGCCATCCAAACATCTCATCCTCCGTCATCCCCTTCTCCTCCCACCTTCAATTGTTCCCAACATCAGGGTCTTGTCAAATGAGTCAGCACTTCACATTAGGTGGCCGAGTATTGGAGTTTCAGCTTCAGCATCAGTCCTTCCAATGAATATTCAGGACTGATTTCCTTTAGGATGGACAAGGTGGTTCTCCTTGCTGTCCAAGGGACTCTCAAGAGTCTTCTCCAACACCACAGTTCAAAAGCATCAATTCTTCAGCACTCAGCTATCTTTATAGTCTAACTCTCACATCCATACATGACTATTGGAAAAATCATAACTTTGACTAGATGGACCTTTGTTGGCAAATGTCTCTGCTTTTTAATAAGCTGCCTAGGTTGGTCATAACTTTTCTTCCTAAGAGCAAGTGTCTTTTAATTTCACAGCTGCAGTTACCATCTGCAGTGATTTTGGAGCCCACCAAAATAAAATCTCTCACTGTTTCCACTGTTTCTCCATCTATTTGCCATGAAGTGATGGGACCAGATGCCATGATATGCATTTCCTGAATGTTGAGTTTTAAGCCAACTTTTCCCTCTCCTCTTTCACTTTCATCAAGAGTCTCTTTAGTTCCTCCTTGCTTTCTGTAATAAGAGTGGTGTCATCTGCAATCTTGATTCCAGTTTGTGCTTCATCTAGCCCAGCGTTTCTCATGATGTACTCTGCATATAAGTTAAATAAGCATGGTGACAATATACAGCCTTGATGTACTCCTTTCCCATATCAGTTGTAATAAATCACTGCAAAACTTAGTGTCCTCCCTCCATCAAGCAATTATTGTTTAACATATTTCTGTGTGCTGGCCATGCATTCTTCCAGCCTGAGTTGGCCAACCTACAGCTAATTGACTTCATAATGTTTGACTTATCTGACTCATACCTATGGGTTCTCAACTGAAAAAGCTAGAGTAACAAGGATGCATGGAATTGTTCTCTACTTGGTCTCTCATTGTCCAGCCAATCTCTCATCACTGGTTCACATGGTAGGAGAAGATATTCCATAAGCGAGAAGGAACATGTCCCAAAGTACAATTACTTTACATTCCTCTGCCTTCCTTACCTTTTTAAGGAAAGTCATGTAGCCAAGCCCAGAGTCAAACTGGAAAAGCATTATCCAAAGGTCTGTATAGATGGAGGTGGTATATCAAATATATTATCACATTTATACAGAATAGACTTTTAGAAGAAAAATTAATATTTATGTGTTATAATTTTTATGTGACCAATAAAATCACAATATGAAAATTATTTGTTCCAGTTAAATGCTAGCTAAGAAAGCTCTAATTTTATTTTGCTTTCCTATACAGATTTTCTACTAGATAATTCACTGGAAAGGAATCTCAGAATTTGCATTTATAGTTTATAGGTATGAATATTTAATATTGACATATACTCTATGGGTGTCCCTTGTGGCTCAGATGGTAAAGAATCTGCCTGCAATGTGGGAGGCCTGGATTTGATCCCTGGGTTGGGAAGATCCACTGGAGAAGGGAAAGGCTATCCACTCCAGTATTCTGGCATGGAGAATTCCATGAACTGTACAGTCCTTATGGTCACAAAGAGTTGGACACGACCAAGCAAATTTCACTATAATCTATTATCTCGATTATATATATATGACATACATTTCCTTCAACATAAATTTCTTAACATGCTTGAAGGCTTAGAGCTTCTGAAAGAAAATTCATATCCATGCTTTCTTTATCATATTACAGTCTCTTCCATTTAGAAAGCCATGATACAGGATATCCTAAATCTCAATCATATATAATAAGCAAATTGTGTTTAATTTGGGGAATATTTCACCTAGCTACCATGAATTATCAATGTTTAATATATCTCTTATCAAAAATGAAATCCAGTATATTATAAGTTTTCTACCTTTGCAAAAATATCCCATAAAAAAAATTCCATGAACAGAGGAGCCTGCCAGGCTACAGTCCATACAGTGGCAAAGAGTCTGACGTGACTGGAGTGAGAGCACAGCACAAGAGCAACTAGACATATTTACAAAAGAAACATGAAAGAAGGAAGAATGTGATCAATGTCCCTGCTTGATTTGAGAAAGAATTAGTTAAAGCATCTCGTAATATTTTATTTAAATGTGTTTGCTCAGGTAGGTATAACAGAATACTGTGAACTGCAAGACTTGAACAGCAGACATTTATGTCTCATAATTCTGAAGGCTGGGGAGTCCAGCATCAATGTGCTGACCTATTCAATAGTGAGAGCTCATTCCTGGCTGACAGAGGGCCATCTTGCTATCTCATCACATGGTAGAAGGAAATAGATAATCTCTATCATGTTGGCTTAAAACTCAACATTCAAAAAACTAAGATCATGGCATCTGGTCCCATCACTTCACGGCAAATAGATGGGGAAGCAATGGAAACAGTGACAGACTTTATTTTGAAGGGCTCCAAAATTACTTCAGATGGTGATTGCAGCCGTAAAATTAAAAGATGCTTGCTGCTTGGAAGAAAAGTCATGACCGACCTAGACAGCATATTAAAATACAGAGACATTACTTTGCCAACAAAGGTCCATCTAGTCAAAGCTATGGTTCTTCCAGTAGTCATGTGTGGGTGTGAGAGTTGGGCTATAAAGAAAGCTGAGCACTGAAGAATTGATGCTTTTGATCTGTAGTGTTGTAGAAGATTCTTGAGAGTACCTTGGACAGCAAGGAGACCCAAACAATCCATTGTAAAGGAGATCAACCCTGGGTGTTCATTGGTAGGACTGATGTTGAAGCTGAAACTCCAATACTTTGGTCACCTGATGTGAAGAGCTGACTCATTTGAAAGGACTCTAATGCTGGGAAATATTGAGGGCAGGAGAAGAAGGGGATGATAGAGGATGAGATGGTTGGTGGCAGCACCAATTCAATAGACATGGGTTTCGGTAGACTCCGGCAGTTGGTCATGGACAGGGATGCCTGGCATGCTGTAATNGGACTCTGATGCTGGGAAATATTGAGGGCAGGAGAAGAAGGGGATGATAGAGGATGAGATGGTTGGTGGCAGCACCAATTCAATAGACATGGGTTTGGGTAGACTCTGGCAGTTGGTCATGGACAGGGATGCCTGGCATGCTGTAATTCATGGGGTCGTAAAGAGTCAGACACGACTGAGCGACTGAACTGAATCTATAGAAAAGAACAAATAGATGCAAATATCAGAGTTATTGATGCTCTATACATCCTCTGATGAAATAACAATATTCTTATTTTCAAGAAAAGAATTATTTTCATGATCCAACTAATATATACATTGAATATTACCTAGTGCTAGCAAAATTATACAACTTTATTTTATCATGAAAGTAGCCATACATTTACATAATTTTCCATCTTGTCTTACTTATGATAAAAGAATGGGATTTAGAAAGAGAACTGAAAATACAAGAAAAGNACTAATATATACATTGAATATTACCTAGTGCTAGCAAAATTATACAACTTTATTTTATCATGAAAGTAGCCATACATTTACATAATTTTCCATCTTGTCTTACTTATGATAAAAGAATGGGATTTAGAAAGAGAACTGAAAATACAAGAAAAGTATGGCAAATGATTTCATAACCTGCCTTCATGAAGTTATAGAAGGATAATTGATAGACATTATAAAATGTCAGCTTTATCTATAGTAAATATAATTTACACAGCATAAAAGAGTGATTAGAGTCAGATCACTGAGAGGCTAATGAAAAGAGCCATCGGGACAGACGTGGATTGTTCATTCTGCAACCATCAGAGAAATGACAAGTGCTGAAGGTGTTTTTACATGCACTGAAACTCATCGCAGACATGCTCAATCATGCCCTGGGATGCAGAGCAATCTAATCATTTTTATTAAATAATTCAAATTCTATGGCCTGTGTTTGACTCACACTTTGAAAGGTATTGAATTGAGTCATTCATTGCTGGGAAGTTAAAGTATATTTCATAAATTGGGCTTGTAAGGAACATTAACAAAAGAAGCCTTAGCAAAACAGAACAGAATAGAGAAATGGGGCTTGGCAGAAACAATAAACTAGAGATCGAACCGCAAAACTAAATTGCAACAACAAAATAAATAGATCTTATATGCTGTTGAAAATAACAGTCTACATATTTGTTTTGTAAATGATGGCTTCTAATAACTATTAAAGGAGTTACTTGAAAAGTTCCATGTTTTATTTCATACTCCAGCTAATGAGATTGTAGAACTTAAAACATTGCCTAAGGAGGAGAGGATGAAAAAAGAAAATAATGCTTTAGCATCTTGTGGTAAATGAGTGCTATTGCCTAATCAAATAAAACTGAATTGCAAAGGATATCAGAAGGAAGCAGAAATATCTGAGAAAACACCCAGAAAAAAATGTAAAGGAAACCTAAAATACATGAAAGAGGAAAGGGCAATAGTGACAACTCTTTCTTAATATATATATTATTTTATTACCATATATTTTTGGATATGAATCAGTTGGAGTAATAAAATCCTGTGAAATGCTCATATTATTTAAAATTTCATTAAAGTATGTGCTCAATATTTGGGGTGATTTTAAACAAGAAGATTTTAAAGAATAATTGTGAATTAAGAAATGTTTCATACTAATCTCTATTACGTAGTAGTTATTTGATGACATGTTCNGAGAAGGGGATGACCGAGGATGAGATAGCTGGATGGCATCACGGACTGAGTCTGAGTGAACTCCGGGAGTTGATGATGGACAGGGAGGCCTGGCGTGCTGTGATTAATGGGGTCTCAAAGAGTCAGACACGACTGAGCGACTGAACTGAACTGAACTGAATGAATAGGTAAAATTACTATACTATCAGACAATCTATCAACCAGATTTGTATCTAATGGTTTCCTCACTTTCAGAAGATATTAATTATAACAGATTAATTGTGAACAACAACAAAAAAAGAATATGTTTTTATGTATTTCTGAATTGTTTAAAATTATAAAATAAATTGATATAACCTTGAGCTTATTGGGTGGTAATTATGTTTCTGATTTTTTTTTCCTTAATATAGTTGCTTATTTAGAATGCTTAAATGAATGTGTTCCATATTAAATTAAATATAGTTTAATTTTATAACAAGAAAAAAAAAAAAAAAACCAGAAGTACCTAAAGGCTACTTGGCTGACATTCTTCTATTTATTGATATAGAGGTAGTCCCCAACTTTCCATTGTGATATGTTTCTTTAAAGCATATTTTAACAGAAAAACAGTATAAAGTAGTGTTTTCATAGGACAAAAAAGCTGCAGATACTGTTTTGACACTAGATGGCATTCCTGTGTAATCAGAAGAGCAAAAGGCTAAAACAGTCTCTGCTGTTTCCCAGGACATGTCATAAATTCAGATTAATGAATTGCAGCTGAAGAAATTTAAAGCAGGCTTTTATTCAGAAGATAATATGAATAAGCTGATTTTGTAACATGTTATTTACAGTTTGCTGGCTATTACAAAATTAAAAACCTTTTTTCTGCCTTCATAAATTATAAGTACAGATTCTAGCTACTAAAGTTATCTTTTTGCTTTTTTCTATGATATCTATTCCCATCCAAGTATTTTTGTTTATGTTAATAATGCAGAAAACATATTTACATCATAAGATATTTTAATGGGAAGATAATTCCACAGATCAAAGTTAAATATTATCTTAGGTTCATTGTCAAAACTTTAAACAACGTGTAGGAACTTCTTAAAATTATTGTAAAAGTTAAAGTTTAAAAAAAAATCTTATACTTTGTAATTGTATATGATGGTGAAATAAGCCACTAATTTAATATGACATGTCCTTTGACATTATGTTACATGTATGTATCTTGTCAACAGATAACTTCTCAAACTTTCATGTAACAAAGCAAGCTCATAAAAAATGATAAGAGAAAAATGAAGTTGTCCTAAACGTGGAACTGAGGGGACAGATCTATCAAAAACCTGGAAGTCATTCTTGGTACACTAATGGAGATGCTCAGTGCTAGATATAAACACACAATAATTAACATTTTAATATAATTGAATACCTTTTCAGAATTATAGCAATAAATACATATCATTGGATTTGTTTCCATGAAACAAGAAGAACATTAATTTTTGTAGTAAGAGAGCTTAGTTATTGACATATATGCCCAGCACATCACAAATATAATTGCTAATTTTCAGAGCACGTCCATTTAACTCAATTCCATTTCCCTCCTACTTGACATGAGAACATCCAGGTTTGAAAAATTAAAATACTAATCACAGGCCAGAATTTGACCCACAGCCTATTGCACCACACACAGTGAATCTTTCATAGAATCTTTCATGAATCTTGTCATGGAGTGGATTGTACTCCCTACAAATTCATATGTTGAAGTCCCAAAGCCTAGTACCTCAAAATTTAACCATATTTAGAAGTGGTACTAAAAAATGTAATTAAGTTTAAATGATATTATGTATGATTATCTTGTGGCTCAGCTGGTAAAGAATCTGCCTGCAATGTGGGAGACCTGGTTTTCACCCCTGGGTAAGATCCCCTGGAGAAGGAAACAGCTACCCGCTCCACTATTCTGGCCTTGGACTATATAGTCCAAGAATTCCTTGGACTGTATAGTCCATGGGGTTACATAGAGAGTATATATGGCGGTGTCCATACAGGATGATAAAAAGAAAGTGGGGTAGATGCTCAGAGAAAAGGCCATGAGAGGACTTAGAAGACAGCTGCATGGCAACCCAAGAGTGAAAGGCCTTAAGACAAAACAAACCTGCCAACACCTTGATCATGGATTTCTAGCCTCTAGAACTGTGAGAAAATAAGTTTCTGTTGTTTAAGCCACCCAGTCCACAAAATTTTGTTATGGTATTTAGCCCTATCAATAAAAATAATGTTCAAAATCATATCCTCAACATTTAATGGAATCTGCCTTATAATGTTTTCTAATATATTTAAAACAAAGAATCTTTCTGCAAAAATATTCTTAAAATAAAATATTATATGTGTAAGTGTGGTAAGTCACTTCAGTCATGTCCTACTCTGCAACTCCATGGGCAGTAACCCACCAGGCTCCTCTGTCCATGGGATTCTCCAGGCAAGAATACTGGAGTGGGTTGCCATGCTCTCCTTCAGGGAATCTTCCTGAGCCAGGGATTGAACCTCATCTCTTACATCTCCTGCATTGGCAAGTGGGTTCTTTACCTCTAAAGCCATCTGGGAAGTCCCAAAATACTTTATGCACAATCACAATGCTAGTGTGTATGTGAGAAAGAGAGAGAGAGAGAGAACTACTCTGCTACTATTTGTTCTAGAGAAGAACTACAACAAATAAGCCTTCAATTTTATTCAGTCACTTTTAACACCTTAGAAATATTTTTCCTGATATATATTCAGGTTAAAACTAAAGCTAAAAACTAATGCTTTAGTGAAATAGAATATTTTTTAAAATCTTATTTAAATTGTCTGCAACACCAAGTATGCACTGAAAATTTCAAGTATTAAAGCAAAGTCTTAACTTTATTGATACTAAACTTGTATCTTTCCCACTCATGACAGTGCATGCATGCATGCTCAGTCATTTTTGACTCTGTGCAATCCCATGAGCTTGATCAGGCTCCTCTGTCCATGGATTTTCCAGGCAAGAATACTGGAGGAGGCTGCCATTTCCTTCTCCAGGGAATCTTCCCAATGTAGAGATCAAACGTGTGTCTTCTGCATCTCCTGCACTGGCAGGCAGATTCTTTACCATGACACCACTAGGAAGCCCACATATCTTTCCCATGAAAGTATTTAAAAGTACTGATACTCAAGTAACAATAATCACTCCAACCACAACCTACTTAGACTCACACTAAATGTGTGGATGATAGCTAATGCTGTGCTGTGCTTAGGTGCTCAATCATGTAGACCTGGATTAAGTCAAGTACAAGTTGAGAATCACAATTTATGATGCACCAGAAATAAAGAAATTCTCCAAGACTAATGATCACTCATATAGATACAGTATTCAGTTTGAAAATTCTAGTTCTTTTTAAATTTGTAAAAATTGGAGTATCAAAATTTTAATTATTTTAATTGATTGGAACAGATTGAATAAATAACAATCTATGACTTCACAGGAGGACTCCAATGAAAGAAATACAAAAACCTAACAAATAAACAAAACAAAACAAAACAAAAACAATGATCACAATTAAATGTCTCTAATAAATCAGTTTTTCAGTCCAAAAATTGATATTAAAGAAACAGGCAAACTCTTAGTCTACTTTTGATTAAAAGTATTCTTCATTCAACTTATAATTCTAGATAAGTAAGAAATCACACTCTAATGACAACAATGCTAGTTGAGAAAAGTGAAAGG
>SJYW01015080.1:765564-779965 GCA_006410735.1 Raphicerus campestris
GAAGTCATTCTTGGTACACTAACGGAGATGCTCAGTGCTAGATATAAACACACAATAATTAACATTTTAATATAATTGAATACCTTTTCAGAATTATAGCAAAAAAATACATATCATTGGATTTGTTTCTATGAAACAAGAAGAACATTAATTTTTGTAGTAAGAGAGCTTAGTTATTGACATAATATATGCCCAGCACATCACAAATATAATCGCTAATTTTCAGAACAGTCCATTTAACTCAATTGCATTTCCC
The DNA here is from genome assembly GCA_006410735.1 of Raphicerus campestris. Lineage (NCBI taxonomy): Eukaryota > Metazoa > Chordata > Mammalia > Artiodactyla > Bovidae > Raphicerus > Raphicerus campestris. The sequence goes on from SJYW01015080.1 coordinate 765,821, forward strand.
TCCTACTTGACATGAGAACATCCAGGTTTGAAAAATTAAAATACTAATCACAGGCCAGAATTTGACCCACAGCCTATTGCACCACACACAGTGAATCTTTCATAGAATCTTTCCTGAATCTTGTCATGGAGTGGATTATACTCCCTACAAATTCATATGTTGAAGTCCCAAAGCCTAGTACCTCAAAATTTAACCATATTTAGAAGTGGTACTAAAATATGTAATTAAGTTTAAATGATATTATGTATGATTACCTTGTGGCTCAGCTGGTAAAGAATCTGCCTGCAATGTGGGAGACCTGGTTTTCACCCCTGGGTAAGATCCCCTGGAGAAGGAAACAGCTACCCGCTCCACTATTCTGGCCTTGGACTATACAGTTCAAGAATTCCTTGGACTGTATAGTCCATGGGGTTACATAGAGAGTATATATGGCGGTGTCCATACAGGATGATAAAAAGAAAGTGGGGTAGATGCTCAGAGAAAAGGCCATGAGAGGACTTAGAAGACAGCTGCATGGCAACCCAAGAGTGAAAGGCCTTAAGACAAAACAAACCTGTCAACACCTTGATCATGGATTTCTAGCCTCTAGAACTGTGAGAAAATAAGTTTCTGTTGTTTAAGCCACCCAGTCCACAAAATTTTGTTATGGTATTTAGCCCTATCAATAAAAATAATGTTCAAAATCATATCCTCAACATTTAATGGAATCTGCCTTATAATGTTTTCTAATATATTTAAAACAAAGAATCTTTCTGCAAAAATATTCTTAAAATAAAATATTATATGTGTAAGTGTGGTAAGTCACTTCAGTCATGTCCTACTCTGCAACTCCATGGGCAGTAACCCACCAGGCTCCTCTGTCCATGGGATTCTCCAGGCAAGAATACTGGAGTGGGTTGCCATGCTCTCCTTCAGGGAATCTTCCTGAGCCAGGGATTGAACCTCATCTCTTACATCTCCTGCATTGGCAAGTGGGTTCTTTACCTCTAAAGCCATCTGGGAAGTCCCAAAATACTTTATGCACAATCACAATGCTAGTGTGTATGTGAGAAAGAGAGAGAGAGAGAGAACTACTCTGCTACTATTTGTTCTAGAGAAGAACTACAACAAATAAGCCTTCAATTTTATTCAGTCACTTTTAACACCTTAGAAATATTTTTCCTGATATATATTCAGGTTAAAACTAAAGCTAAAAACTAATGCTTTAGTGAAATAGAATATTTTTTAAAATCTTATTTAAATTGTCTGCAACACCAAGTATGCACTGAAAATTTCAAGTATTAAAGCAAAGTCTTAACTTTATTGATACTAAACTTGTATCTTTCCCACTCATGACAGTGCATGCATGCATGCTCAGTCATTTTTGACTCTGTGCAATCCCATGAGCTTGATCAGGCTCCTCTGTCCATGGATTTTCCAGGCAAGAATACTGGAGGAGGCTGCCATTTCCTTCTCCAGGGAATCTTCCCAATGTAGAGATCAAACGTGTGTCTTCTGCATCTCCTGCACTGGCAGGCAGATTCTTTACCATGACACCACTAGGAAGCCCACATATCTTTCCCATGAAAGTATTTAAAAGTACTGATACTCAAGTAACAATAATCACTCCAACCACAACCTACTTAGACTCACACTAAATGTGTGGATGATAGCTAATGCTGTGCTGTGCTTAGGTGCTCAATCATGTAGACCTGGATTAAGTCAAGTACAAGTTGAGAATCACAATTTATGATGCACCAGAAATAAAGAAATTCTCCAAGACTAATGATCACTCATATAGATACAGTATTCAGTTTGAAAATTCTAGTTCTTTTTAAATTTGTAAAAATTGGAGTATCAAAATTTTAATTATTTTAATTGATTGGAACAGATTGAATAAATAACAATCTATGACTTCACAGGAGGACTCCAATGAAAGAAATACAAAAACCTAACAAATAAACAAAACAAAACAAAACAAAAACAATGATCACAATTAAATGTCTCTAATAAATCAGTTTTTCAGTCCAAAAATTGATATTAAAGAAACAGGCAAACTCTTAGTCTACTTTTGATTAAAAGTATTCTTCATTCAACTTATAATTCTAGATAAGTAAGAAATCACACTCTAATGACAACAATGCTAGTTGAGAAAAGTGAAAGGNTTGTGGCTCAGCTGGTAAAGAATCTGCCTGCAATGTGGGAGACCTGGTTTTCACCCCTGGGTAAGATCCCCTGGAGAAGGAAACAGCTACCCGCTCCACTATTCTGGCCTTGGACTATACAGTTCAAGAATTCCTTGGACTGTATAGTCCATGGGGTTACATAGAGAGTATATATGGCGGTGTCCATACAGGATGATAAAAAGAAAGTGGGGTAGATGCTCAGAGAAAAGGCCATGAGAGGACTTAGAAGACAGCTGCATGGCAACCCAAGAGTGAAAGGCCTTAAGACAAAACAAACCTGTCAACACCTTGATCATGGATTTCTAGCCTCTAGAACTGTGAGAAAATAAGTTTCTGTTGTTTAAGCCACCCAGTCCACAAAATTTTGTTATGGTATTTAGCCCTATCAATAAAAATAATGTTCAAAATCATATCCTCAACATTTAATGGAATCTGCCTTATAATGTTTTCTAATATATTTAAAACAAAGAATCTTTCTGCAAAAATATTCTTAAAATAAAATATTATATGTGTAAGTGTGGTAAGTCACTTCAGTCATGTCCTACTCTGCAACTCCATGGGCAGTAACCCACCAGGCTCCTCTGTCCATGGGATTCTCCAGGCAAGAATACTGGAGTGGGTTGCCATGCTCTCCTTCAGGGAATCTTCCTGAGCCAGGGATTGAACCTCATCTCTTACATCTCCCGCATTGGCAAGTGGGTTCTTTACCTCTAAAGCCATCTGGGAAGTCCCAAAATACTTTACACACAATCACAATGCTAGTGTGTATGTGAGAAAGAGAGAGAGAGAGAGAACTACTCTGCTACTATTTGTTCTAGAGAAGAACTACAACAAATAAGCCTTCAATTTTATTCAGTCACTTTTAACACCTTAGAAATATTTTTCCTGATATATATTCAGGTTAAAACTAAAGTTAAAAATTAATGCTTTAGTGAAATAGAATATTTTTTAAAATCTTATTTAAATTGTCTGCAACACCAAGTATGCACTGAAAATTTCAAGTATTAAAGCAAAGTCTTAACTTTATTGATACTAAACTTGTATCTTTCCCACGCATGACAGTGCATGCATGCATGCTCAGTCATTTTTGACTCTGTGCAATCCCATGAGCTTGATCAGGCTCCTCTGTCCATGGATTTTCCAGGCAAGAATACTGGAGGAGGCTGCCATTTCCTTCTCCAGGGAATCTTCCCAATCTAGAGATCAAACGTGTGTCTTCTGCATCTCCTGTACTGGCAGGCAGATTCTTTACCATGGCATCACTAGGAAGCCCACATATCTTTCCCATGAAAGTATTTAAAAGTACTGATACTCAAGTAACAATAATCACTCCAACCACAACCTACTTAGACTCACACTAAATGTGTGGATGATAGCTAATGCTGTGCTGTGTTTAGGTGCTCAGTCATGTAGACCTGGATTAAGTCAAGTACAAGTTGAGAATCACAATTTATGATGCACCAGAAATAAAGAAATTCTCCAAGACTAATGATCACTCATATAGATACAGTATTCAGTTTGAAAATTCTAGTTCTTTTTAAATTTGTAAAAATTGGAGTATCAAAATTTTAATTATTTTAATTGATTGGAACAGATTGAATAAATAACAATCTATGACTTCACAGGAGGACTCCAATGAAAGAAATACAAAAACCTAACAAATAAACAAAACAAAACAAAACAAAAACAATGATCACAATTAAATGTCTCTAATAAATCAGTTTTTCAGTCCAAAAATTGATATTAAAGAAACAGGCAAACTCTTAGTCTGCTTTTGATTAAAAGTATACTTCATTCAACTTATAATTCTAGATAAGTAAGAAATCACACTCTAAGGACAACAATGCTAGTTGAGAAAAGTGAAAGGGATCAGGAAATTGAAAATTGTCAATGGCCCCCAATGATATCATTAATTCAGAAAAGAACCACCAATCAGTGCTAAACACAAAAGGTGAAATACTGTTGGATGACAGAATATTCACAGAGCTCCAAAGTACTGTGCCATAAAATCATTTCTCCACAAAATATGGTAAAAGTGCAATGAGAAAACAAAATAGCATAATTCATCTCTTGACGTTAAAACATTCAAAATGAATCCAACCTCTCTCCTTTGGAGATAAATTCCTGTTTACATAAAAACAGAAGACAGAGGAATACCTTAAATAACAATTTGGAAAAAGTGACAGAAATCTAGAATAGATAACATTCTCCAGGTCAAATGTCTTCAACTTTCCCATAAGCCAATATGAGAAAAAAGGATGAAGGCTAGCATTTTACTAAGTTAAATAGATTGTTAAAACATAGCAAGTATATTAAATGAGTGGATATTGGTTATATATTTTATTTAGGGGTAGAAAACAGTTACTAAAGAAATTTTAGATAAACATTGGAGAAATCATAAATGAAATGTGTAATAGATATTAATTTTGTTAGCATGGTATTTAATTGCAGTAAAATATGAAAACTTTACGATTTGAACATACTTGTTCACAATTTTAAACATAAAGTACTATGACACCTGCTAATAACTTTAAGGTATTTAACACCTAAAATGCCTTCATTATTGCTCACCTGGTATCTCAGCTGGTAAAGAATCTGCTTGCAATGCAGGAGACCCCAGTTCAATTCCTGGGTCAGTAAGATCCGCTGGAGAAGGAATAGGCTACCCACTCCAGTTATTCTTGGGCTTCCTTGGTGGCTCAGCTGGTAAAGAATCTGCCTGCAATGTGGGAGACATGGGTTTCAGGGAACTGCTACCCATGCCTGTATTCTTGTCTAGAGAATTCCATGGAATGTATGTATAGTCTATGGGGTCGCAAAGAGTCGGACATGACTGGGCAACTTTCACTCACTTCACTTTCACCTTCATTATTTGTCTTGTGTGTGGGCAAATGAAACAGATGATTAAAACTGAAAAATCAGTGAATCTAGACATTAGTATACTTGAGTGTTCACAATATTACTCTTCATGCTTTCCTTTGTTTTTGAACACTATTCTTATAATAAAAGTTTAAGGTTCCTCAGATTGTTTTCTGATTTACATATTGTAAAGAACATCTACAGTATAAATATCCGTGTCTAGTACATAGCATGAATAATAGTTGTTTTCACAGCAGTGAGACTATTGACTCTTATAAAGAGACAAAACATGTTATTTCTAATTCATGTAGTCAATTAGAGGAGTTACAGTTAAAAATTCCTCCTGAGTATTTTATACCAGACTATCAATCATTTAAAGACTTTGAAAAAACAACTGTCATTTAGTATAGGTTTAGATGACAGAAAACTAATTTAGTGATTTGAGTCTATGTTCTCTGTCATGTCAGGAGTGTACTGCTCAGAGTTCATTACCAGCTCTGCATGACCTGACAAAAAATCCAATACAGCACATGCCCCATGGTGTTCAGTAGTAAGGGATAAGAAGTCCTTTGCCTGATGAGATGACAAGGAGGGAGAGAAGGCAGGTAATTTGCTTTTTGTGACCTCTAAGTCTTTCCCATTACTTACTGATAGCAAGTGCACACGAGGTGAGCCCTGTGAGGGCAGATAATCATAGTCACATATGGCTGTTGGATTTTTGTTTACTTGACTTTACTTAATTGTATTCTATGGAAAGCAATTAGTGACTTTGAAAAATCAAATTTATCTTCCAAAATTATAAACTGATTCTTGACTAAAAAGAGAAGTATTTCATATTACTGAAGTTTTCACTATTTTTTTTTAAAAACTGTACTTCTCCACCAAAAAACACACACATATTTTGCATTGAGAGAGTAATTATTATAAATACTAAAATGTTATTGACTTGCCACATGGATCCCCCTCAACTGCCATCAACATCTCATCAGGTCTTGAGGCCAAAATATGTACATTTCCTGTCACATTAAATATTATTCATTTAAAAATTAATTGAAGGAAATTCTCCCTCATGAAATTAATTCTGAATTTGTTAACAACCTTNGGACATGACTGGGCAACTTTCACTCACTTCACTTTCACCTTCATTATTTGTCTTGTGTGTGGGCAAATGAAACAGATGATTAAAACTGAAAAATCAGTGAATCTAGACATTAGTATACTTGAGTGTTCACAATATTACTCTTCATGCTTTCCTTTGTTTTTGAACACTATTCTTATAATAAAAGTTTAAGGTTCCTCAGATTGTTTTCTGATTTACATATTGTAAAGAACATCTACAGTATAAATATCCGTATCTAGTACATAGCATGAATAATAGTTGTTTTCACAGCAGTGAGACTATTGACTCTTATAAAGAGACAAAACATGTTATTTCTAATTCATGTAGTCAATTAGAGGAGTTACAGTTAAAAATTCCTCCTGAGTATTTTATACCAGACTATCAATCATTTAAAGACTTTGAAAAAACAACTGTCATTTAGTATAGGTTTAGATGACAGAAAACTAATTTAGTGATTTGAGTCTATGTTCTCTGTCATGTCAGGAGTGTACTGCTCAGAGTTCATTACCAGCTCTGCATGACCTGACAAAAAATCCAATACAGCACATGCCCCATGGTGTTCAGTAGTAAGGGATAAGAAGTCCTTTGCCTGATGAGATGACAAGGAGGGAGAGAAGGCAGGTAATTTGCTTTTTGTGACCTCTAAGTCTTTCCCATTACTTACTGATAGCAAGTGCACACGAGGTGAGCCCTGTGAGGGCAGATAATCATAGTCACATATGGCTGTTGGATTTTTGTTTACTTGACTTTACTTAATTGTATTCTATGGAAAGCAATTAGTGACTTTGAAAAATCAAATTTATCTTCCAAAATTATAAACTGATTCTTGACTAAAAAGAGAAGTATTTCATATTACTGAAGTTTTCACTATTTTTTTTTAAAAACTGTACTTCTCCACCAAAAAACACACACATATTTTGCATTGAGAGAGTAATTATTATAAATACTAAAATGTTATTGACTTGCCACATGGATCCCCCTCAACTGCCATCAACATCTCATCAGGTCTTGAGGCCAAAATATGTACATTTCCTGTCACATTAAATATTATCCATTTAAAAATTAATTGAAGGAAATTCTCCCTCATGAAATTAATTCTGAATTTGTTAACATCCTTGTGAGAAGTATCTACTTGCAAGTTCTGAAAACAAATGTACAAATTCTTGGTGATAAATATGGAATTCTTGTACTTTACTCAAACCCAGATGTATTGATTCATATATGTATATAATTGTATATATATGTATTATTGCAAGATAATTATGACTTGTGAACTGTCTCAGATTATTTTTCACATTTAAAAAATGTTATGGACAGCTTGTCACTAAAAAGTCTTATTTCTACCCTAATGAGGCTAAAGATTTTCAGGTTAATCAGGGTGATAGTAATAGTTTCACAAACTGACTCTGAATGCAGGTTGGTAACTCAGCTATATTTTTCTTCTTTTAAACACATTCTTGCCTAAAGTATGTGATGTTCTATAAGTCTAAATGTAAACAAATTCTATTAATTTTCAACAAGTTACTGTTAAGTAAAATAAAATTGCTGTTTGACTGTAACAAGGAAAACTCCAAACAGAACATATTAAATCAGCGTTATTGGCAGTTGGAAAAGACACATTGCCTTGATTACTGTTAGTGACTAGGGGAATAAATGACCAATTTCAAAGTTTTAGAAGCACTTGGAAGAGTAAATGAAGATAGCTTTTAAAAATTGCTGATGGGAATTCATCATAATGGAAGCCTGAGTTATATAAACAACATTTATTTTCCTGAATTGATCATTCTAAGAGAGAATAAAGTTAGGTAAAAAGAGATTTCAGTTTTTCAGCATCAGAAAAATGCTGAAATAGCATAAGATTCAAAAAGAGCTATGGTTGGTACTAACCCAGTAGTACAAAACATTTAGTTTACATCATGTTGAATTTGAAAGTCTGAGATTTAGGTTACCACCGAGCACTGGATACAGTTTCCTGAGTTACATAGTAGGTTCTCATCAGTTATCTATTTTATACATAGTATCAGTAGTGTATATATGTCAATCCCAATCTCCCAATTCATCCCCCTCCTTTACCCCTCCTTGGTGTCCATATGCTTGTTCTCTACATCTGTGTTTTTATTTCTGTTTTGCAGATAAGATTTTCTATACCATTTTTCTAGATTCCACATATATGCATTAATATATGACATCGGTTTTTCTGTTTCTGACTTTATGTGATAGTCTCTATACTCCACTAAAAATAATTTCAAAAAATAAATGTAACAATCTGCAATTTATGTAGATGCCAAATAAGAATCTCCAAGTGCTTTCTTTTTAGAATATGATATGTGGGATTTAGAAAGGTGATGTAACAAGAGTATTAACTTGTCTTTGACACTAGGTAGTGCTGCATTCAGGTACAGTTCTGGCAATCTGCTGTCTCAGTTTAGTAAGACAAAAAGTGGTTAGATTTGTTGTACATATGCTATAACACTATAAATTAAGATATATGGTACAGAAAGTATACTCAATACGTGTGCTCCAAGGGTAAGTTTGACAGGGTAGGAACTATGATCTATATCTTAAGACAAATTTTTTAAATTTCACATTTTTTTCAAATATTTATGATTTTAGTAAACNAACTTTAAGGTATTTAACACCTAAAATGCCTTCATTATTGCTCACCTGGTATCTCAGCTGGTAAAGAATCTGCTTGCAATGCAGGAGACCCCAGTTCAATTCCTGGGTCAGTAAGATCCGCTGGAGAAGGAATAGGCTACCCACTCCAGTTATTCTTGGGCTTCCTTGGTGGCTCAGCTGGTAAAGAATCTGCCTGCAATGTGGGAGACATGGGTTTCAGGGAACTGCTACCCATGCCTGTATTCTTGTCTAGAGAATTCCATGGAATGTATGTATAGTCTATGGGGTCGCAAAGAGTCGGACATGACTGGGCAACTTTCACTCACTTCACTTTCACCTTCATTATTTGTCTTGTGTGTGGGCAAATGAAACAGATGATTAAAACTGAAAAATCAGTGAATCTAGACATTAGTATACTTGAGTGTTCACAATATTACTCTTCATGCTTTCCTTTGTTTTTGAACACTATTCTTATAATAAAAGTTTAAGGTTCCTCAGATTGTTTTCTGATTTACATATTGTAAAGAACATCTACAGTATAAATATCCGTATCTAGTACATAGCATGAATAATAGTTGTTTTCACAGCAGTGAGACTATTGACTCTTATAAAGAGACAAAACATGTTATTTCTAATTCATGTAGTCAATTAGAGGAGTTACAGTTAAAAATTCCTCCTGAGTATTTTATACCAGACTATCAATCATTTAAAGACTTTGAAAAAACAACTGTCATTTAGTATAGGTTTAGATGACAGAAAACTAATTTAGTGATTTGAGTCTATGTTCTCTGTCATGTCAGGAGTGTACTGCTCAGAGTTCATTACCAGCTCTGCATGACCTGACAAAAAATCCAATACAGCACATGCCCCATGGTGTTCAGTAGTAAGGGATAAGAAGTCCTTTGCCTGATGAGATGACAAGGAGGGAGAGAAGGCAGGTAATTTGCTTTTTGTGACCTCTAAGTCTTTCCCATTACTTACTGATAGCAAGTGCACACGAGGTGAGCCCTGTGAGGGCAGATAATCATAGTCACATATGGCTGTTGGATTTTTGTTTACTTGACTTTACTTAATTGTATTCTATGGAAAGCAATTAGTGACTTTGAAAAATCAAATTTATCTTCCAAAATTATAAACTGATTCTTGACTAAAAAGAGAAGTATTTCATATTACTGAAGTTTTCACTATTTTTTTTTAAAAACTGTACTTCTCCACCAAAAAACACACACATATTTTGCATTGAGAGAGTAATTATTATAAATACTAAAATGTTATTGACTTGCCACATGGATCCCCCTCAACTGCCATCAACATCTCATCAGGTCTTGAGGCCAAAATATGTACATTTCCTGTCACATTAAATATTATCCATTTAAAAATTAATTGAAGGAAATTCTCCCTCATGAAATTAATTCTGAATTTGTTAACATCCTTGTGAGAAGTATCTACTTGCAAGTTCTGAAAACAAATGTACAAATTCTTGGTGATAAATATGGAATTCTTGTACTTTACTCAAACCCAGATGTATTGATTCATATATGTATATAATTGTATATATATGTATTATTGCAAGATAATTATGACTTGTGAACTGTCTCAGATTATTTTTCACATTTAAAAAATGTTATGGACAGCTTGTCACTAAAAAGTCTTATTTCTACCCTAATGAGGCTAAAGATTTTCAGGTTAATCAGGGTGATAGTAATAGTTTCACAAACTGACTCTGAATGCAGGTTGGTAACTCAGCTATATTTTTCTCCTTTTAAACACATTCTTGCCTAAAGTATGTGATGTTCTATAAGTCTAAATGTAAACAAATTCTATTAATTTTCAACAAGTTACTGTTAAGTAAAATAAAATTGCTGTTTGACTGTAACAAGGAAAACTCCAAACAGAATATATTAAATCAGCATTATTGGCAGTTGGAAAAGACACATTGCCTTGATTACTGTTAGTGACTAGGGGAATAAATGACCAATTTCAAAGTTTTAGAAGCACTTGGAAGAGTAAATGAAGATAGCTTTTAAAAATTGCTGATGGGAATTCATCATAATGGAAGCCTGAGTTATATAAACAACATTTATTTTCCTGAATTGATCATTCTAAGAGAGAATAAAGTTAGGTAAAAAGAGATTTCAGTTTTTCAGCATCAGAAAAATGCTGAGATAGCATAAGATTCAAAAAGAGCTATGGTTGGTACTAACCCAGTAGTACAAAACATTTAGTTTACATCATGTTGAATTTGAAAGTCTGAGATTTAGATTACCACCGAGCACTGGATACAGTTTCCTGAGTTACATAGTAGGTTCTCATCAGTTATCTATTTTATACATAGTATCAGTAGTGTATATATGTCAATCCCAATCTCCCAATTCATCCCCCTCCTTTACCCCTCCTTGGTGTCCATATGCTTGTTCTCTACATCTGTGTTTTTATTTCTGTTTTGCAGATAAGATTTTCTATACCATTTTTCTAGATTCCACATATATGCATTAATATATGACATCGGTTTTTCTGTTTCTGACTTTATGTGATAGTCTCTATACTCCACTAAAAATAATTTCAAAAAATAAATGTAACAATCTGCAATTTATGTAGATGCCAAATAAGAATCTCCAAGTGCTTTCTTTTTAGAATATGATATGTGGGATTTAGAAAGGTGATGTAACAAGAGTATTAACTTGTCTTTGACACTAGGTAGTGCTGCATTCAGGTACAGTTCTGGCAATCTGCTGTCTCAGTTTAGTAAGACAAAAAGTGGTTAGATTTGTTGTACATATGCTATAAAACTATAAATTAAGCTATATGGTACAGAAAGTATACTCAATACGTGTGCTCCAAGGGTAAGTTTGACAGGGTAGGAACTATGATCTATATCTTAAGACAAATTTTTTAAATTTCACATTTTTTTCAAATATTTATGATTTTAGTAAACATGAAAATAATATTCACATACATCTATGTTTCCACAGCCTCTAAGTCAATACCTGAGAAATAAATATTTAATAATAATCAATTTGAAATCACTGACCTGAAGCTTTCAAGATAATTAAGAGATGTTTTACTGTTATTGATTTGATTTTTAATTCATAGGTTTGATCATTTAAGAGAAAATACCTTATCGTAATTAAAATTTATTTTATTCATAAAATATGCCCTCTTCTTTTGAAATTACAGTTTTATATTTCAAATTATAGGGAAGAAAGGGAATGGTCTGATTTTTATCTTTTATTTTTAGAAAATTCAAATATTAATAAACAATTGTAATGAATTTATAATGAATAGATGTTCAAGGAGTAGCTCTCATTAAGTGACGTAGTGATATATTTCATCCTACTGTTATTTTATATATATGTATTTCCCATTAAAAACAGGATCACTTTGTACTTTTAATGTCTATAACTTGTCTATCCTCAATATTCTCTTGGGATACTGTTCTTAGTAAAAGTAACCAAAGCTTTTGATCCACACAAAGACTAGACTCTACTTTCTCTCTCCCTTTCTTTCTTTTTTTTTTTTTTTGCTTATTATTTGGAATGGATTCCTTTACACCAGTAAAATGTTTTCAAATGCAGTGCCCAATTTAAATCAGTTATAAAAGATAAACCTTAAAGAGAAATAGTGGAATATATGGTTGAAAGGCAGGTGGTTGTCATAGTAGGTCTCAGGTATGATGCTGGGCAGATTGAAATTCTCAAGACTACTGTACAAAATCAACAAAATTCATACCATTGCATTAAAATAANCCCAATTTAAGTCAGTTATAAAAGTTAAACCTTAAAGAGAAATAGTGGAATATATGGTTGAAAGGCAGGTGGTTGTCATAGTAGGTCTCAGGTATGATGCTGAGCAGATTGAAATTCTCAAGACTACTGTACAAAATCAACGAAATTCATACCATTGCATTAAAATAAACAGGTATATTTTTGATAGATGCAAATGTCTGCTCTACTAAAAAGACAGATTAAAGTTTTGAAAGACTGCTGCTGCTACTGCTAAGTCGCTTCAGTCGTGTCCGACTCTGTGCGACCCCGTAAACAGCAGCTCACCAGGCTCTGTTGTCCCTGGGATTCTCCAGGCAAGAACACTGGAGTGGGTTGCCATTTCCTTCTCCAATGCATGAAAGTGAAAAGTGAAAGTGAATTCGCTCAGCTGTGTCCAACTCTTAGCCACCCCATGGACTGCAGCCTACCAGCCTCCTCTGTCCATGGGATTTTTCAGGCAAGAGTACTGGAGTGGGATTCCATTGCCTTCTCCTATAGTTACGTAATTTTGGAAGACTCTTTCCACAATCCAGATAATAAAGCACAAATTAGATAAATGATAGCTATGAAGGAAACAGATGGTACTGAGGTAGAAATACCATATGCAGAAAGGAGAAATTGGAAACTTATTCTACGACAAGGACATGAGGTCTTTGTACTCTGTTTTCATGTCTTGTTTAAGTGTAACATTTATCACTTTAAAACTGAAGCATTAGGTCACAGAAAATACTCCTTCTGGAAATTATTCATTTGAAGTAGGATTAAAAGCAATATGTAGGTAACACATTAAGACACTGTAATAGTATGAATAAGCAATTGGCAATGATTAAGATTTGTACTGCAACTGCTGAAATAATTCATAATGAATATAAGTTAAAATGTCTATATTTACATAGGAATAAAGTTAATAAAATAAAAAATAAGTTATTTAATGTTGCATATATATATAGAACATATTAATTGTAAAATCATATGGGATAGAACATAGATAACATAGGTAGATGTTTAGAGATGAATAGTTATTAGAAAAATGAAAAGTTTTCATATGATCTATAAACATAAGCCTGAACTTAAAAATAGGTAGCAATTTAGAGTTGCCAGACTTGGCAAAAAAAGCTGTTTGAATTCAGATGAATAATTAACAATTTATTACTGTAAGTATATCCCACATGATATTTTATATATTTTTATATTAAAATTTACCCATTATTTAGGGGGGGAGGGAAAAAGATGGCGGAGGAATAGGATGGGGAGAACACTCTCTCCCTCACTACTTCATCAAAAGAACATTTCAAGCTGAATAAACTCCACAAAACAACTTCTGAATGCTGGCAGAGGACATCAGGCATCCAGCAAAGCAGATCATTGGCTTCAAAAACAGGTAGGAATAAATATAAGGGACGAGAAAAGAGACAAAGGAGGTAGGGAGGGAGCCCCGTCCCGGGAAGAGAATCCTGTCCCGGGAAGAGACTGTTAAAAAGAGAGGTCTCCAACCTCCAGGAAACACTCTTGCAGCTGTGTCTATGTCAAACCTGGGAAGCACGGACAGCAACATGACAGGAAGAAAAAATGGGTGATTAAAAGCAAGGAATTGCGAATCCAGCAGCGGGTCCCCCGG
>SJYW01015080.1:797311-834545 GCA_006410735.1 Raphicerus campestris
AGGACTGATGCTGAAGCTCCAATACTTTGGCCACCTGATGTGAAAAGTCAACTCATTGGAAAATACCCTGATGCTGACAAAAATTGAGGAAAGGAGGAGAAGTGGATGACAGAGGACAAGATGGTTGGATGGCATCACTGACTCAGTGAACATGAGTTTGAGCAAACTCCAGAAGATAGTAAAGGACAGGGAAACCTGGAATGCTGCAGTCCATGGGATGTAGAATCTGACGTGACTTAGCAACTCAACAACAACATTACCATGTCACAAGAGGTGGCTCCAAATGCCACACGTCCTGAAAGTATCTTACCCTCCCACCTTATCCAGAGTTTCAAACTGAGAAATTAGATCTGTGTCATTCATCGCACCATTTATTTCTGTCATGTCTATCACAAGAAACTTGGATTTCAGGATATTGTTTATTCACAAGCTCTAAACCTCCTAAATGGGCTGATGGGTATTAAGTAAATCTATTTTACTACCTTTCTCATCCTTATTTCCTGTATTTATTAATGTCTGGCATCCCATATACTTTAGTTATTATTTGTCTGCCTTCCTTATTGGAAAATATGCAACATGAAGACAGTTTTGTGTATGTGCATGCCTTGTTCATAGTTGTATCCTAAGGAATCAGAACATTTCCTGATTCATAATAAGTGCTAATTATATGTCATTGAAAAAAAATGCTTAGAATTTAGTAGTTCCTTGATAATTGCTTGTGAAATATATCAAAGCATTTATTTTATATAGAACAGTAAAATAATTATAAGCTGACTCATATTAGGCACACATTGATATAAACAAGTAAAACAAAAGTTTACTTTTAGTTTTGATAAAAGTAAATCTCATTCATTACATTATAAATTCTGAATTGATTTTTAAAATTACTAAACTTATCCTAAAGATTGATTGTCAACTCTCCTAAGATTATGAGAAATACTATATCAAAAATAAATAAATTTAGATATTTTTCTCAGTTTTGTTTTTCTTATTTCAACTAAATATCTTCCATGGATATAGCTACTTATAAATGGTCATGTTTATATGAACTCTGAGACATTCTCATATTTTATTTTAGCATATGCATATATATATGTACATATTAATAACATGTTATTTAGTTGCAAGATGGAATATTATACAGACATGAAAATGAACTATACATAAATACATGTGAGAAAAGTCTGTCATACTGTTAAGCAAATAAGCCAATATGAAAGAATACATACATTTGGTTCTAATAATATAATGTACAAAAACAGAGAAGCCTAATTTGTGCTCTCAGAAGTCCAGATAGTGGTTGTCTTTGGGAGACAACAACTGGGAGGGAACAGTAGGGTCTTCCAGGGTGCTGGCAATATTTTTTGATCTGGTTGCTGAATATATGTGAGTTCTCCACTTTTTGTTGGGTTCCTTTAATGGACCAGGACCTGGCGGTCCAGTGGCGACCATAAGAAAGTGAAAAGGAGAAAGAGGCTGATATTCCCTGGTTTACGCAGAAAACCAATAAAGTCCTTGACACAGGACTTGTGTCTCTCATGAAGGCACTGGGCGCCCTCTCGAGGGGTGGTGAAGACACAGGGCACCTTCTCAAGAGAGTCTTAGAAGCCAGGACAGGACCGTGAGCAAGACAGGTCTCTGCAATCCAAGGAATCAGACAAAGAGAGAGAGAGAAAGAGAGAGAGAAAGAAAGACACAGGGACCCAAGCTCTGATGGCACAAATGTGCTTTAATGAATTTTCTGTGAGCATATATAAGCTGTGGTACAAGAAGTTTCTTAACGACTATGATAAAGATCAGAAAACCAAGCATATAACAACAGTTACCAAAGGAACAAGGGATTGATAATTGCCACAAGGTCAGAAGACCATCCATATCTCAAGAAAGGGGATTGAGACTAAGCAGTTTTGTCGTAAAGAGAACGTTTACTAAAGGAGACTCAAGCCTGTCTCACACAATGACCCTGATTACTGGGAGCAGTGTTCTGCTCCACTTGAAAAGAAACAAAGGATTTGTGAGAAACAGCACGTAGGAATTCCCCCTGTTAAACACTCCCTAACACTATCCTTTCCTAAGAAAAGGTGAAATGGTAAGCAGATTATAGAAAATACATGTGGCAATTGGATACAAAAAATAATATGCTCAAAGCCAAATATATAAATGTTTCTAATGGATGAAAAGTTATGACCAACCTAGATAGTGTATTCAAAAGCAGAGATATTACTTTTCTGACTAAGGTCCGTCTAGTCAAGGCTATGGTTTTTCCTGTGATCATGTATGGATGTGAGAATTGGACTGTGAAGAAGGCTGAATGCCGAAGAATTGATGCTTTTGAACTGTGGTGTTGGAGAAGACTCTTTAGAGTCCCTTGGACTACAAGGAGATCCATCCAGTCCATTCTGAAGGAGATCAACCCTGGGATTTCTTTGGAAGGAATGATAATATAGCTGAAACTCCAGTACTTTGGCCACCTCATGCAAAGAATTGACTCATTGGAAAAAACTCTGATGCTTGGAGGGATTGGGGGCAGGAGGAGAAGTGGCCGACTGAGGATGAGATGGCTGGATAGCATCACAGACTCGATGGACGTGAGTCTGAGTAAACTCGGAGAGATGGTGATGAACAGGGAGGCCTGGCGTGCTGTGATTCATGGAGTCACAAAGAGTTGGAGACAACTAAGTGACTGAACTGAACTGAACTGAGGTCTAGTCCAGAAAATAAATATGAAGAATTGAATACATGGCAATGAATTTAAAATGGCAATTTTTTATTTGGTTAATATATAAAACAATTTATATTTACATGCAGAGATTGCTTTACACTTTTAATTTGTTTACATCAAGAAACTAAAATTTAGCANAAAATAAATATGAAGAATTGAGTACATGGCAATGAATTTAAAATGGCAATTTTTTATTTGGTTAATATATAAAACAATTTATATTTACATGCAGAGATTGCTTTACACTTTTAATTTGTTTACATCAAGAAACTAAAATTTAGCAGGAAGGTTACTAGCCTAAAATAACTGTAAATCATAAATAAATGAACAAAAACCTCAATTAAATAGATTTTGGAGGCCAGCAAAGGAAGCTCTCACATTGAGACAACAGCAGTGTCCAATAGGAAGAAGAAAGATTCCTCGGCCAATGAAAAACCCACTCTTTGTTTGCTATATAGTACTCTCAGCTTCATTTTCCTCCTTTAAAAGTATTCTTTCCTTGTCTGGTCTATAGGGACTTGCACATTCCTCACTATGGTTGCAGACTCAGAACTGTAATTCCCTACTGATCACAAATAAACCCACCTTTCTTGGAGAAATATCTGGCATTTTATTTATTTATTTATTTATTTTTAAGTCACAGTACAAATCCTTGCCACATTTCAAAAACAAGCAAACAAACAAACAAAAAAAAGGTTTAAACCCAAATTAAATGAAACTTTAAAATAAATCAAAATATAATAAAATGGAATCCAGAATGGCGTGACATTTTATTTTTGATGATTCAATTTTAAGGGTATTTATGGTATTCTTAATAGGGGAAAATCCCTCAGAAAACCTTCTAATTGCATGCTTCAAAACAAATAGCAACAGAATCATGTACAGATCGGTAGCTTATTATTTTTTCCTTTGTATGTAGATCATTTTCATTATTCTTTCATTTTGCATGAATCTTAGAATTAAATTCTAATATAAGGAATCAAAAAACATTCGTTTTTATTAAATGGGATAGAAATTCCTTTATCCTTCATTGTCCCTAAAATATAAATTAAATATATGGAATTAGAGGTTAAAGCATCCACCTGGAATGTGGGAAACCCAGGTTTGAGCCCTGGGTTGGGAAGGTCTCCTGCAGAGGGAAATGGCAACCCACTCTAGTACTCTTGCTGGAGAATCTCATGGAGGGAAGAGCCTGTTAGGCTACAGTCCACGGAGTCACAATGAGTCAGACATGACTGAGCAACTTTACTTTTTATATGGAAATATTTTCTTCCCTATTTCTTTACTTTATATGAAAATGTGAAACCAAATAGAACTTAAAATATTTAATGACATAAATAACATAATATTAATTAGCAGATTCATAAAGTATCAATCTTTGGGGCCAAGTTCTCATGGACTATTCTACTAGGCTTCATTGGTCTTCTAAACCAGCATGAACCTCTCAACTTATTTGAGGTGATGCTTTTAAAATATTTTTTATGCATTTATTTATCCCTTAATTTGACTTTTGCTTATTTAAAATCATTGAAATGTAGATCCTATCTCTCTCTGCATAGTAAAATAGATGTCACAGTGTAATCATTTAAAATATAATGTGTTGGGTAAAACAATGAATCTGTGTATACCATGCAGTAGTACACTTAAAAAGGAGGTTTCTTTGACTGATGTTTAGAGAGCTATATACTATTGTTTCCAAACTACGGTGACTTCACCAGGCAGTCTGAAAAAAGGGGATATGCTGGTCAATGGGAGTGTCATGGTTGGGACTGCATTATGTGTTTAGAGAGGTTTAAAATCATGGTATTGATGGTTCTTTAAGAGGTAGAAATATTTTTCAAAAAAATCTGGGACTTGCATCCAAGTCCCACAATATTTGTTTCCTTATTTGTTCAATAAACATCCAATAAGCACCAACTTTGAGCCTCCTGAAGGGTCAAATGATGAATAAAGTGAACCTGGATTATTCTTATTAAACCTAGTGCTCAATGGATAAAAAGCTTACAGTATTCAAAAATGCAAACAAAATGTGATTGGGCTATTGTAGAAAGATGTGCTGGTCTGGCTATTTGTTGTATAATAATCTTCTTTCAAGTTTAGTGGGTGAAAACAATTTAGTATAATTATTGGTACTATTATTCTTATCACTCTGCTAGTTTGACTAGATTCAAGTAAGTAGTTCTCATATGAAGTTGCAGGAAGATGTTGGTAGGGGCTGAATCAACTGAAGGCTCAATTAAGCTGGAAATCCAACATGACATTTGGTACAGTTTCTTTCTAGGAGCATAGCTGAGTTGTTGACAAGGCACATCGACATGCAAGTTTTTCATGCAGCTTGGCCTTCACTGCATGGAGGCTGGGTTCTGAGAGTGAGCATTCTAAGGACCAGGAAGCTGAAAAGTACAAGACTATGTAAAGGCTATGCCTTGAAATGCCACATACTCTAGGTCAACCCAGCTTCTTAACCTGCCCAGATTTAAGAAGATGGAAAAATACCGACTTTAGAAAATGAAGTCCACTCCACTAAGCATATAATTTGTTGTTCAAGTGGGTTTATTTCTGATAAGGAAAGTAAAGTTTTCTACATATTTCTATTTTTACACCTGTATAATTACCTGTTTTTGACATATCTTTTCACCTAGAGGTTTCTTAGATCTTACCAGACATGTCATTGGGCCATAGCATTGCAGGTGGTATATGGAATGGCCAGAAAGAGAATAAAAGATTCTCTCTTATTGCAAGAAGTAAAATGTCCTTAATCATTTGTAACTGAGCATTTTGCTTTAGTAACATGCCCTACACACTGACCTTGAAAGGGAAGTATTAGTTACGTTGCTTTTAGAATGGTTCCAGACAGAAGTACAATCACCAGTAATTTTCTAGCAGTAATCTGTTATGGAACATGTATTTCAGTTACTACTAAATGGCCACCCAGAAAGAACTGAAAATAAAATTTAAATGTTTTTCTAAATCATTGCAGCTACTTTACTACAAATTTCAAAAGAATACTTCATTTACAAAAATAAAAATTAAGGGAAATATTAAATCAGATTGGAAGCATGGAAAACAGGCATAAATTAGGACTGTCCTTGACAATCCAAAATATGATCTCCATAAAGGATGTATATACACAATATTAAAGAAGCACACAGAGGAAAAGCTACTGAAATCTAAAGGAAGACATAGAAGGATTTTTGACAAGCTAAGCATTTTTGACGTTATCCCCGGGCTATGTATAATTTAAGCATGAAAATGAAACATCAGATTGGCATTTCAGACTCATAACTATATAAATATAGGAAATGGATTTGAGCAAGTATATGCAGAGAGAACTAGAAAAACAATGAAGAAGCAATAACCATTTTCAAAACAATATTTTATTACAGGAGGGTATGAAATAATGGGTTAGCAATAAGGATGAAGTAATATAATTTTATTTAATCAAAATATACAATAAAGAATTATCAGAAATAATTACCAAATATTTAGCATGGTACTATCATATAACCATTAGCACAGTTTAGCTTCAAGATCACTATCAATTCAAGAAGAAATGGAAAATTCCAGCTTTTCTTGATCTGAGATGTAAGCACCAACTGTCTTCCTGAGCCTCTGCTTGTTAAATTGTATGTAATTCACAATCAATAACAAAAAAATTGATTTTTCAATCAATGCTAATTGATGAAAAGTAAACATAATAATTTTAACAAAAAGCTCCAGTAAAACATGTATATTCTGGAATGTTTTGCATCAATAATGATTGTCTAAAATAATATCAAAGTAGTGTGTTCTGTGTGTAGTTTCTAAGTCATATCCAACTCTTTGTGACCCATGGACTGTAGTTTGCCAGGCTCCCCTATCCAGGGAAGCACAGAAAGCAGGATAAGTAGGCATAGAAGACTGATGTTCTCTCTTTGTTTTATCGAGATCATAGTCTGTTTGGGCTTCCCTTGTAGCTCAGCTGGTAAAGAATCTGCCAACCTCAGGAGATCTAGGTTCAACTCCTGGGCTGGGAAGATCCTCTGGAGAAGGGAAAACCTAGCCACTCCAGTATTCTGGCCTAGAGAAGTCCATGGACTGTATAGTCCAGGGGGTCCCAAAGACTATGACAGGACTGAGTGACTTCCACTTTCACCATAGTCTGCTTGGAGGTAGGTTGATTTCATTTTCTTGTACTTGATGTTTCTGAGTACTAGCTAATGTGGAAATCCAAA
Source organism: Raphicerus campestris (assembly GCA_006410735.1). NCBI lineage: Eukaryota > Metazoa > Chordata > Mammalia > Artiodactyla > Bovidae > Raphicerus > Raphicerus campestris. The sequence goes on from SJYW01015080.1 coordinate 804,248, forward strand.
CAACCCCTTTTTGAGGTTGGCATGCAAATGTATACACACTGTTTCTTTACAGTCTATAAGAGAGATTATACAGGAGTTTGGAGGAAAGCTAGAATAACAAAAATGAGCAGTAAGAAATAGACAGCAGTTCTATCTGGTTAGTCCACTTGTAAAACAATTCAAAATTTCATTGTGATTGTATTGGCATTACATATCAGTGATGTAATGCATATAAATGTCTATAAAGTACTTGAGTCATCACCATGTAGCAATTTAAGAACAAAAGGCTCTGGTGTGACACACCATGAGTTTGAATCTGAAGTCTTTGGTGATCAAAAAGTCTGGATGAGCTAACTTCTCTAACTCAACTTCCTCAATGGTCATTCAGGGATACCAACAGATTTTTCTGCTGTGAAGGATCTGTTCAAAATTAAATGAGTTGATTAATATAAAACACATAGAACACATAATAGCTTAGAGATAGAATTCAGTTCAGTCTCTCAGTCGTGTCCGACCCTTTGCGACCCCATGAATCGCAGCACCGCCAGACATCCCTGTCCATCACCAACTCCCGGAGTTCACTCAGACTCACGTCCATCGAGTCCGTGATGCCATCCAGCCATCTCATCCTCTGTCGTCCCCTTCTCCTCCTGCCCCTAATCCCTCCCAGCATCAGAGTCTTTTCCAATGAGTCAACTCTTCACATGAGGTGGCCAAAGTATTAGAGTTTCAGCTTTAGCATCATTCCTTCCAAAGAACACACAGGGCTGATCTCTAGAATGGACTGGTTGTATCTCCTTGCAGTCCAAGGGACTCTCAAGAATCTTCTCCAACACCACAGTTCAAAAGCATCGAATCTTCGGCGCTCAGCCTTCTTCACAGTCCAACTTTCACATCTATACCTGACCACTGAAAAAACCATAGCCTTGACTAGATGGACCTTTGGGAAATGATATATTTTGTAATCCAGACAGGGACACCTTGAGAGAAAAAGGGTAAACTGAGAACTGAGACTGTCATAGGCAAAAATATCCACCTAATTAAAAGTTACTGCGTGTATTTTGTGGCATTGATCGCCTGTGAATCAACCTCTATTTCATGAATACAAGCATCAGACAGTGTTTGTACCAGACACTGTTTTGTGCACATAATACTGTGTGTGTGCAAGCTGTTACTTCAGTTGTTTCTGACTCTATGACCCTATGGACTGTAGCTGCCAGGCTCCTCTGTCCATAGGATTCTTCAGGCAAGAATACTGGAGTGTGTTGGCATGCCTTCCTCCAAGGGATCTTCCCCACCCAGGGATTGAGCCTGTGTCTCTTACATCTCCTGCATTGGCAGGAGGGTTCTTTAACCACTAGCACCACCTGGGAAGCCCTTGCACATGATACTATCAGTCTTCANAAATCATTGAAATGTAGATCCTATCTCTCTCTGCATAGTAAAATAGATGTCACAGTGTAATCATTTAAAATATAATGTGTTGGGTAAAACAATGAATCTGTGTATACCATGCAGTAGTACACTTAAAAAGGAGGTTTCTTTGACTGATGTTTAGAGAGCTATATACTATTGTTTCCAAACTACGGTGACTTCACCAGGCAGTCTGAAAAAAGGGGATANCATTTAAAATATAATGTGTTGGATAAAACAATGAATCTGTGTATACCATGCAGTAGTACACTTAAGAAGGAGGTTTCTTTGACTGATGTTTAGAGAGCTATATACTATTGTTTCTAAACTATGGTGACTTCACCAGGCAGTCTGAAAAAAGGGGATATGCTGGTCAATGGGAGTGTCATGGTTAGGACTGCATTATGTGTTTAGAGAGGTTTAAAATCATGGTATTGATGGTTCTTTAAGAGGTAGAAATATTTTTCAAAAAAATCTGGGACTTGCATCCAAGTCCCACAATATTTGTTTCCTTACTTGTTCAATAAACATCCAATAAGCACCAACTTTGAGCCTCCTGAAGGGTCAAATGATGAATAAAGTGAACCTGGATTATTCTTATTAAACCTAGTGCTCAGTGTATAAAAAGCTGACAGTATTCAAAAATGCAAACAAAATGTGATTGGGCTATTGTAGAAAGATGTGCTGGTCTGGCTATTTGTTGTATAATAATATTCTTTCAAGTTTAGTGGGTGAAAACAATTTAGTATAATTATTGGTACTATTATTCTTATCACTCTGCTAGTTTGACTAGATTCAAGTAAGTAGTTCTCATATGAAGTTGCAGGAAGATGTTGGTAGGGGCTGAATCAACTGAAGGCTCAATTAAGCTGGAAATCCAACATGACATTTGGTACAGTTTCTTTCTAGGAGCATAGCTGAGTTGTTGACAAGGCACATCGACATGCAAGTTTTTCATGCAGCTTGGCCTTCACTGCATGGAGGCTGGGTTCTGAGAGTGAGCATTCTAAGGACCAGGAAGCTGAAAAGTACAAGACTATGTAAAGGCTATGCCTTGAAATGCCACATACTCTAGGTCAACCCAGCTTCTTAACCTGCCCAGATTTAAGAAGATGGAAAAATACCGACTTTAGAAAATGAAGTCCACTCCACTAAGCATATAATTTGTTGTTCAAGTGGGTTTATTTCTGATAAGGAAAGTAAAGTTTTCTACATATTTCTATTTTTACACCTGTATAATTACCTGTTTTTGACATATCTTTTCACCTAGAGGTTTCTTAGATCTTACCAGACATGTCATTGGGCCATAGCATTGCAGGTGGTATATGGAATGGCCAGAAAGAGAATAAAAGATTCTCTCTTATTGCAAGAAGTAAAATGTCCTTAATCATTTGTAACTGAGCATTTTGCTTTAGTAACATGCCCTACACACTGACCTTGAAAGGGAAGTATTAGTTACGTTGCTTTTAGAATGGTTCCAGACAGAAGTACAATCACCAGTAATTTTCTAGCAGTAATCTGTTATGGAACATGTATTTCAGTTACTACTAAATGGCCACCCAGAAAGAACTGAAAATAAAATTTAAATGTTTTTCTAAATCATTGCAGCTACTTTACTACAAATTTCAAAAGAATACTTCATTTACAAAAATAAAAATTAAGGGAAATATTAAATCAGATTGGAAGCATGGAAAACAGGCATAAATTAGGACTGTCCTTGACAATCCAAAATATGATCTCCATAAAGGATGTATATACACAATATTAAAGAAGCACACAGAGGAAAAGCTACTGAAATCTAAAGGAAGACATAGAAGGATTTTTGACAAGCTAAGCATTTTTGACGTTATCCCCGGGCTATGTATAATTTAAGCATGAAAATGAAACATCAGATTGGCATTTCAGACTCATAACTATATAAATATAGGAAATGGATTTGAGCAAGTATATGCAGAGAGAACTAGAAAAACAATGAAGAAGCAATAACCATTTTCAAAACAATATTTTATTACAGGAGGGTATGAAATAATGGGTTAGCAATAAGGATGAAGTAATATAATTTTATTTAATCAAAATATACAATAAAGAATTATCAGACATAATTACCAAATATTTAGCATGGTACTATCATATAACCATTAGCACAATTTATATTCAAGACCATTATCAATTCAAGAAGAAATGGAAAATTCCAGCTTTTCTTGATCTGAGATGTAAGCACCAACTGTCTTCCTGAGCCTCTGCTTGTTAAATTGTATGTAATTCACAATCAATAACAAAAAAATTGATTTTTCAATCAATGCTAATTGATGAAAAGTAAACATAATAATTTTAACAAAAAGCTCCAGTAAAACATGTATATTCTGGAATGTTTTGCATCAATAATGATTGTCTAAAATAATATCAAAGTAGTGTGTTCTGTGTGTAGTTTCTAAGTCATATCCAACTCTTTGTGACCCATGGACTGTAGTTTGCCAGGCTCCCCTATCCAGGGAAGCACAGAAAGCAGGATAAGTAGGCATAGAAGACTGATGTTCTCTCATCTTTGTTTTATCGAGATCATAGTCTGTTTGGGCTTCCCTTGTAGCTCAGCTGGTAAAGAATCCGCCAACCTCAGGAGATCTAGGTTCAACTCCTGGGCTGGGAAGATCCTCTGGAGAAGGGAAAACCTAGCCACTCCAGTATTCTGGCCTAGAGAAGTCCATGGACTGTATAGTCCAGGGGGTCCCAAAGACTATGACAGGACTGAGTGACTTCCACTTTCACCATAGTCTGCTTGGAGGTAGGTTGATTTCATTTTCTTGTACTTGATGTTTCTGAGTACTAGCTAATGTGGAAATCCAAACAACCCCTTTTTGAGGTTGGCATGCAAATGTATACACACTGTTTCTTTACAGTCTATAAGAGAGATTATACAGGAGTTTGGAGGAAAGCTAGAATAACAAAAATGAGCAGTAAGAAATAGACAGCAGTTCTATCTGGTTAGTCCACTTGTAAAACAATTCAAAATTTCATTGTGATTGTATTGGCATTACATATCAGTGATGTAATGCATATAAATGTCTATAAAGTACTTGAGTCATCACCATGTAGCAATTTAAGAACAAAAGGCTCTGGTGTGACACACCATGAGTTTGAATCTGAAGTCTTTGGTGATCAAAAAGTCTGGATGAGCTAACTTCTCTAACTCAACTTCCTCAATGGTCATTCAGGGATACCAACAGATTTTTCTGCTGTGAAGGATCTGTTCAAAATTAAATGAGTTGATTAATATAAAACACATAGAACACATAATAGCTTAGAGATAGAATTCAGTTCAGTCTCTCAGTCGTGTCCGACCCTTTGCGACCCCATGAATCGCAGCACCGCCAGACGTCCCTGTCCATCACCAACTCCCGGAGTTCACTCAGACTCACGTCTATCGAGTCCGTGATGCCATCCAGCCATCTCATCCTCTGTCGTCCCCTTCTCCTCNAAAGGCTTTGGAGGTTAGATCCAGTAAAGATAAAATAACTATCACAGTAGGTGAAACTGTAGTCAACACATGATAAGAATTTCATTAGTAAACACTCATTTATCAATATCTGTATTTTTTAGAAGTCAAAAAATTCAGAGAAAGTGACAGGAAAGACACTTCTACATTTTTTATGTCTCTGAGTGTGGCAATATTTGCAACCTGTCAGCTATGGTAAATGACTTTTGGTTTAATATTTTGTTAAAATAGGAAAAGGAAAGTACTAAGGATTTCCACTTTTACCTTTTTATACCCTAACTTGTGGTTTAGGTACGTGACACAGAAATCCTGCCAGTTGTTTCCCAGTGATATACTTAAAAACAGGAAAATAGTAAAATGTATGTTTATGGGAAGGTTTAACATAGGTTTAGATAAACCTTTTCATTTTTCATTTGATTTCTTGTGTTATTTATGAATTTCTTTCCTCTTAGTTCCATACTCACCCATCATTATGTTCTTTGTTAATCAATAGTATTTATTAAAGCAACTTTTCTTTAAGGGAACATAGTGTTTGGCTCTCAGCAGTGCACTGGAGACATATGGCAGGTAGATGACATTGTTCAGAGCTTTTGACTATTACTCTTTACCAGCTGAGCCACAGGGGAAACCTTTGACTGCTACAAATGCATTCAAATACTTCTATCACTGTAAGTATTGTCCCAATTATATTATAAAAAAGAAATTCTAAAGCTATTTTTATTAAAAGCTACTATTGAAATGGCAACTCACTGCAGTATTCTTGCCTGAAAAATTCCATGGACAGAAGAGCCTGATAGGCTATAGTTCATGGGGTCACAAAGAATCTGACATGATTTAGTGATTAGACAACAACAATAACAATGTGGATTCTAAGTTTGTNAAATGGCAACCCACTGCAGTATTCTTGCCTGAAAAATTCCATGGACAGAAGAGCCTGATAGGCTATAGTTCATGGGGTCACAAAGAATCTGACATGATTTAGTGATTAGACAACAACAATAATAATGTGGATTCTAAGTGGTTTTTTGTGAGTTATTGTTTTAGTTTCATTGAATCTAGGTTCACGTCATTCAGTCAGGCTAACTACTAGAGACACTTCTGTGACAGGATCTAACTCAGTGAATCCAAACACTCTGGTTAGTCCAGGTTTGTCCAACGTTACATACATTATGAACTAACCTCTAGGAATTTTTAGCAAAAATTTTCCTAAGTTTCTGCAAACATAAATGGTAAAATATTTGCAATACTTTAGTGGGGATTATAGCTCCATCCAAGTAAAATTTTGACCAGTTCTTGAGTGATTTAGTTATTTTACCCTTTTGATCTATATTTGATAGCTCAGTAGGTAAAGAATCTGACTGCAATGCAGAGACCCTGGTTCAATTCCTGGGTTAGGAAGATCCACTGGAGAAGAAATAGGCTTCCCACTCCAATATTTCTGGGCTTCCTTTGTAGCTCAGCTGGTAAAGAATTCACCCACAATGCAGGAGACCTTGGTTCTATCCCTGTGTTGAGAAGATCCCCTAGGGAAGGAAAAGTCTATCCACTTCAGTATTCCGGCCTAGAGAATTCTGTGGACTGTATAGTCCATGGGGTTGCAAAGAGTAGGACACAGTTGAACAGCTTTCATTTCATTATACATATCTAGTTGGGTCTAGATGAAATGACAGTTAGTAAGGTGGGTCTTGAGCAAGGCTGGTATCTGTGTGCAAGCAAATGTCCTGTTTTGGAATTGTTTAGGTTCTCTGAATAAGAAGAGACTGGTCTCAGATGAGAGGAGAAAGTGTTGGCTGTGAAGGGAGGCAGAATGTTATGGGGCAATGTAATATAGGTAGATTCATTAGAATTTACCCCCAGGTGCCTGCCATTCTGTCTCCCAAGTTTTCTCAACCACTTAAATTTAGTATAAATGATCTTCAAGGCTGTATATTACACTTATTTTGTAACTCTTTATAGTATAGTCACAGATATTTGGTTTCAAAATTGAATATATTTACCTTGGAGAAGATTATTTCAAGACAGACATAGAAGATCTCTGTTCTTCCTACCTGGTCCAGAAAGGAGATTGAAAATAATTTTCTGGTCATTTACTTTCTGTAAGTTTTCCAGTATAATCAGAAGCTGTCATCACCTCATAGTCACCTTAATCATTATTTCCAATATGCCATTCTGTAGCTTGTGTAGCTTCATCTCCTAAATCTTTGCTTACTGTGAGAACATCATTCCAGAAAATAATGTTATAACTTAAGTAAATATTTTGCTTCTCTACTCTCTGTGTCTATCCAAACCCAATTTACCACTGATGGTAAGATTCCTACTAACCTGAAATCAAGCCAAGTCATTCATGGAGTTCCAAATTTCTGTTTAATGATCTCTGTGAAAATATTTCAAACATCTAATACTTTATCAAGAAAGATTGAAATGGGAAAACATAAATTTACATTATTTGTTTCAAATAAGTATTGAATGTAGATATTTTGATGATTGAAAGCTATTCTAGAAAATGATCAGAGAGAACATTTCTAGGTTTCAGTTACTGGACACCATAGAAATCAGAGGAAATAATGATACATAGCATCAGTTGCTTTTAACACTAGAAGTAGATGATTAACATTAGTAGAAAGAGGCCTAAAAGCTCATGACAATATCTTAACTTTCGCCTTATTTTAAGGCAAACACACCTGTCCTCAGTGTCAGCTAGAGAAATAGGTTTTCATTCTCTTTTGCCATCAAAACTTCGTATGAGTACAATTCAATAGCAGCATTTAACCTGAAGCTTGATATTTAAGTCTATGAAATGAAGATTTAGGGATTTCAGTCCTTACAGTAAAAGAGAAAACATATAAGGACAGAAGGACAATATCTAGCACAGAGAGACAGTGATTGCTTTGATCAGATGATGTTTTAGTTGGCAGCTACAAGATAATACCATATGCTGCATAGCATATAACAACAGAAATTTATTTCTCATAGTTTTAGAGACTGAAAAATTCAAGATCAAGGCACTGGCAGATTTGGTATTTAATGAGGACCCAATTCCTAGTTCATAGATATCCATCTTTTTCCTGAGTCTTCACACAGTGGAAGGATTCACTTTGGGATTTCTTTTTTTTTATTATTTTTTATTTTAATTGGAGGCTAATTACTTTACAATATTGTAGTGGTTTTTGGCATATATTGACATGAATCAGCCATGGGTGTTCATGTGTCCTCCATCCTGAAGCCTGCTCCCACCTCCCTTTTACAAGGGCATGAATCCCATTCATGAGCACTATACCCTCATGACCTGATCACTTCATAAAGGCCCTGAACGGAAGCACCGTCACATTGAGGACTAGTTTCTAAAATAGGAAGTTTTAAAGGACACAAACATTCAGTATATAGCAGATGTGTTCTAAATTCTAAATTATCTAAATTGGTTGTAAATAGGAAAAGGAATACATCAAGGCTGTATATTGTCACCCTGCTTATTTAACTTCTATGCAGAGTACATCATGAGAAACGCTGGGCTGGAAGAAGCACAAGCTGGAGTCAAAATTGCCGGGAGAAATATCAATAACCTCAGATATGCAGATGACACCACTCTTATGGCATAAAGTGAAGAGGAACTAAAAAGCCTTTTGATGAAAGTGAAAGAAGAGAGTAAAAAGTTGGCTTAAATCTCAACATTCAGAAACTGAAGATCATGGCATCTGTTCCCATCACTTCATGGCAGATAGTTGGGGAAACAGTGGAAACAGTATCAGATTTTATTTTTAGGGGCTCCAAAATCACTGCAGATAGTGATTGCCACCATGAAATTAACAGATGCTTACTCCTTGGAAGAAAAGTTATGACCAACCTAGATATTGAAAAGCAGAGACAATTGCTTTGCCAACAAAAGTCCGATTAGTCAAGGCTATGGTTTTTGCAGTAGTCATGTATAGATGTGAGAGTTGGACTGTGAAGAAACCTGAGCACTGAAGAACTGATGCTTTTGAACTGTGGTGTTGGAGAGGACTCTTGAGAGTCCTTTGGACTGCAAGGAGATCCAACCAGTCCATCCTGAAGTTGACCAGTCCTGGGTGTTCATTGAAGGGACTGATGCTGAAACTGAAACTCCGATATTTTGGCCACCTCATGCAAAGAGTTGACTCATTGGAAAAGACTGATTCTGGGAGGGATTGGGGGCAGGAGGAGAAGGGGATGACAGAGGATGAGATGGCTGGATGGCATCACGGACTCGATGGACTTGAGTTTGAGTGAACTCCGGGGGTTGATGATCGACAGTGAGGCCTGGCGTGCTGTGATTCACGGGGTCACAAAGAGTCAAACACAACTGAGTGACTGAATTGAACAGAACTGATTTGCTTTGTTGGAAGTAGACAGGAGGAGTATGAGTTAATAGTGAAGTCAAGAATTTCTTTCATTAATCAGGGAAAGGAAAGAGATAACAGGAGTGTGCTTCAGGATGGTAATGGTGAAGTTGGTAAGAAATATTCAAATTCTGGAAATGTTTTGATGATTAAACTGAGAGTGTCTGCAGATGAACAGGATGTGGAGTGTGAGGGATCAGGTGAGCAGTCAAACACTATTGTGCTTGAGTGCTGAAGGACTGAGGAGCCATTAAAATGGATAAAAAAGACCATGGAGAGAGTTTATTGAGGAATAATACAATGACTTTAGCTTGTATACCACATTTTAAAAGCTTATTAAAAGGCAGCCAAATGCATGATTAAAAGGATTTGAATGAGAACAGGGAGAAAGAAGTTTACATAGAAGTAAAGGAGGTTTTAGATTTTTTTCCAAACCTCCTCACATAAAATACACATGTGGCTATGCACACACATACACACACACACAGAGAGATATCACCTTAACAAACTGGATGCACTGACATGAATGACCATAATTTTCTGAGGTCAAATCACTAATATTAGTAGGGCTAATTTAATGTGACAACTGNTTGCCGGGAGAAATATCAATAACCTCAGATATGCAGATGACACCACTCTTATGGCATAAAGTGAAGAGGAACTAAAAAGCCTTTTGATGAAAGTGAAAGAAGAGAGTAAAAAGTTGGCTTAAATCTCAACATTCAGAAACTGAAGATCATGGCATCTGTTCCCATCACTTCATGGCAGATAGTTGGGGAAACAGTGGAAACAGTATCAGATTTTATTTTTAGGGGCTCCAAAATCACTGCAGATAGTGATTGCCACCATGAAATTAACAGATGCTTACTCCTTGGAAGAAAAGTTATGACCAACCTAGATATTGAAAAGCAGAGACAATTGCTTTGCCAACAAAAGTCCGATTAGTCAAGGCTATGGTTTTTGCAGTAGTCATGTATAGATGTGAGAGTTGGACTGTGAAGAAACCTGAGCACTGAAGAACTGATGCTTTTGAACTGTGGTGTTGGAGAGGACTCTTGAGAGTCCTTTGGACTGCAAGGAGATCCAACCAGTCCATCCTGAAGTTGACCAGTCCTGGGTGTTCATTGAAGGGACTGATGCTGAAACTGAAACTCCGATATTTTGGCCACCTCATGCAAAGAGTTGACTCATTGGAAAAGACTGATTCTGGGAGGGATTGGGGGCAGGAGGAGAAGGGGATGACAGAGGATGAGATGGCTGGATGGCATCACGGACTCGATGGACTTGAGTTTGAGTGAACTCCGGGGGTTGATGATCGACAGTGAGGCCTGGCGTGCTGTGATTCACGGGGTCACAAAGAGTCAAACACAACTGAGTGACTGAATTGAACAGAACTGATTTGCTTTGTTGGAAGTAGACAGGAGGAGTATGAGTTAATAGTGAAGTCAAGAATTTCTTTCATTAATCAGGGAAAGGAAAGAGATAACAGGAGTGTGCTTCAGGATGGTAATGGTGAAGTTGGTGAGAAATATTCAAATTCTGGAAATGTTTTGATGATTAAACTGAGAGTGTCTGCAGATGAACAGGATGTGGAGTGTGAGGGATCAGGTGAGCAGTCAAACACTATTGTGCTTTAATGACTGAGGAGCCATTAAAATGGATAAAAAAGACCATGGAGAGAGTTTATTGAGGAATAATACAATGACTTTAGCTTGTATACCACATTTTAAAAGTTTATTAAAAGGCAGCCAAATGCATGATTAAAAGGATTTGAGTGAGAACAGGGAGAAAGAAGTTTACATAGAAGTAAAGGAGGTTTTAGATTTTTTTCCAAACCTCCTCACATAAAATACACATGTGTCTATGCACACACATACACACACACAGAGATATCACCTTAACAAACTGGATGCACTGACATGAATCACAATAATTTTCTCAGGTCAAATCACTAATATTAGTAGGGCTAATTTAATGTGACAACTGTGTGTGAGAAAACAAAAGGAACAAAATTGAAATGTTTTTGATAGTCCTAATAACCTAAAACCTAGGAAATGCAATTTTAGTATTCATTTTAATAAAAGGAAGGTTACCTTTTAAATTTGGAAGAAGAAGCAGGTACAGAAAAGCAACAGCCAAAACTAGGAGGAGTCTTCCTACAATTCCTCTTACTGATGAATGCCAGAGGACCAAAGAAATACTAGTACTTACTNTTGCCGGGAGAAATATCAATAACCTCAGATATGCAGATGACACCACTCTTATGGCATAAAGTGAAGAGGAACTAAAAAGCCTTTTGATGAAAGTGAAAGAAGAGAGTAAAAAGTTGGCTTAAATCTCAACATTCAGAAACTGAAGATCATGGCATCTGTTCCCATCACTTCATGGCAGATAGTTGGGGAAACAGTGGAAACAGTATCAGATTTTATTTTTAGGGGCTCCAAAATCACTGCAGATAGTGATTGCCACCATGAAATTAACAGATGCTTACTCCTTGGAAGAAAAGTTATGACCAACCTAGATATTGAAAAGCAGAGACAATTGCTTTGCCAACAAAAGTCCGATTAGTCAAGGCTATGGTTTTTGCAGTAGTCATGTATAGATGTGAGAGTTGGACTGTGAAGAAACCTGAGCACTGAAGAACTGATGCTTTTGAACTGTGGTGTTGGAGAGGACTCTTGAGAGTCCTTTGGACTGCAAGGAGATCCAACCAGTCCATCCTGAAGTTGACCAGTCCTGGGTGTTCATTGAAGGGACTGATGCTGAAACTGAAACTCCGATATTTTGGCCACCTCATGCAAAGAGTTGACTCATTGGAAAAGACTGATTCTGGGAGGGATTGGGGGCAGGAGGAGAAGGGGATGACAGAGGATGAGATGGCTGGATGGCATCACGGACTCGATGGACTTGAGTTTGAGTGAACTCCGGGGGTTGATGATCGACAGTGAGGCCTGGCGTGCTGTGATTCACGGGGTCACAAAGAGTCAAACACAACTGAGTGACTGAATTGAACAGAACTGATTTGCTTTGTTGGAAGTAGACAGGAGGAGTATGAGTTAATAGTGAAGTCAAGAATTTCTTTCATTAATCAGGGAAAGGAAAGAGATAACAGGAGTGTGCTTCAGGATGGTAATGGTGAAGTTGGTGAGAAATATTCAAATTCTGGAAATGTTTTGATGATTAAACTGAGAGTGTCTGCAGATGAACAGGATGTGGAGTGTGAGGGATCAGGTGAGCAGTCAAACACTATTGTGCTTTAATGACTGAGGAGCCATTAAAATGGATAAAAAAGACCATGGAGAGAGTTTATTGAGGAATAATACAATGACTTTAGCTTGTATACCACATTTTAAAAGTTTATTAAAAGGCAGCCAAATGCATGATTAAAAGGATTTGAGTGAGAACAGGGAGAAAGAAGTTTACATAGAAGTAAAGGAGGTTTTAGATTTTTTTCCAAACCTCCTCACATAAAATACACATGTGTCTATGCACACACATACACACACACAGAGATATCACCTTAACAAACTGGATGCACTGACATGAATCACAATAATTTTCTCAGGTCAAATCACTAATATTAGTAGGGCTAATTTAATGTGACAACTGTGTGTGAGAAAACAAAAGGAACAAAATTGAAATGTTTTTGATAGTCCTAATAACCTAAAACCTAGGAAATGCAATTTTAGTATTCATTTTAATAAAAGGAAGGTTACCTTTTAAATTTGGAAGAAGAAGCAGGTACAGAAAAGCAACAGCCAAAACTAGGAGGAGTCTTCCTACAATTCCTCTTACTGATGAATGCCAGAGGACCAAAGAAATACTAGTACTTACTACAGTAGACTGGTTCTCAGAGATCTTAGAAATATTCAATGGAAGATAACCTTTAAGACAAACTTTAAAACACACTTTGGGGTGGAACAGAACTTCAACAAAGATGGAATACTGAGGTATATTCAAGAGAAGTTTTTTTCACCAATAGGATTGAGAAAACAGACAAAACTCAGAACGATTTGGGTAAATTCATAAAGTTGTTATTCAGTTGCCAAGTCATGTTTGACTCTTTGCAACTCCATTGACTGTAGCACACTAGGCTTCCCTGTCCTTCACCATCTCCTGGAGTTTTCTCAAACTCATGCTCATTGAGTCAATGATGCCATCCAACCATCTCATCCTTTGTCATCCCCTTCTCCTCCTGCCCTCAATCTTTCCCAGCATCAGGGTCTTATCTAAAATTTTACAAAGGGAATATGTTAAGAACAGTCACAAGGGTTGCTGAACATTTCATTATTTGGTTAGCATAATACATGAATACACAAAAATAATTTATCTGTCATCCTTTGTCACTTTCATTAAAATCATTAAATATACCACATGTTTTAGACTCTTAAATCCTAGTAAGAAAATTAAGCATTCATAACTCTGTGTATTTAGCATTAAATTATTATATATTAGTTATTAAGTACAATTTTACTTCTCTCTAGAGGTATTTATTATAAAAATTAATTTGAAAGTATGCATGATGAAGTCACAGACTCTTTTGTGTCTACGGTGACCATATTCTTAAGATTCTAAACATAAAGACAGAAAAATGTTTCCTGACATCATTAGAAGATTATGGATAGACTCAAATATAGAATTTTATGACTTTAAGGCCTTAACTTGATTCTTTTATAGTAAAGATACAATCTTCCTAATATGGTAAGCTGGAAGTGGTTGCTTCTATTTCCAGCACTGTAATGTATGAACTTGCAAACAAATGAGAAAATTTCAACAGTGATTCTACCATTGATTACTATCAAGAGAGCATTCTGCAATTCATAAATCTTAGTGAAGCTTATTTTGCAACTTGTCATCTTTTGTAAATCACCATTTCCTTTGTAAAAAATAGAGTATGTTGGGAATACAAAACAGCAAAGCATATTTTAACCTATCTCAGTGTGTGATGAATTATACTTTTCTATTTGAAGTAGATAAAATAAACATTTATCAGAAATATAACTTAGTTGTAGATACAAGACATCCAAGAATATGTTCTAAATAAGACTACCATTGATTTGGACAGATCAAATGAATATAAATCATGACTAAATATAATCATCTAGTTTGCCATGATTAAATACCCTGGGACTATGATTTATTTAGCTTACATACTAGATATTTTAAACATATGTTGTGATCTCAATCTAACTGGAATAATTTACTATCTCCCTCTCTCTGCCAAGCAAAAATGAAGGAAAACTAATTTGATTTTTTAATACATGGGTTGCTCTGCTATTGAAAGCGGTCAGAAAACTGTGATGTATATTATTTAAAATGTAATAGGCTCCAAGTTTTAGTAACAGATAACCAACTACTATTTTATACAGTAATACAATTCTTGAATTGCTGAAGAAAACAGAGATGTCTAGCTCATTTCTTGTTGTACTGACCCTTAAATGAATGTCTTTGCTTGAAAGATGTGTGTTGGAAAAAATTAATATTAAACAATCATACTTTCATTTGTCAATTTTATGTTAACTAGAAGGGAAATATGACTATATCCAGGCTTGACCATGGTTAAGGGGTGGACTTTGGTAGGCAACGGTGATCCTAATACTACATTCCAAGGTTACTATAGAGAATGACATAATAACCATGGGNGACTTTCTCAAACAGTATGGTTTTCGGTGTATTAAATTCTATTTACTCCATTAAATAAAAGCTATAGGTAAACATTCTCTTGCTTTGTTTTAGTCACTAAGTCATGTCTGACTCTTTGTGACCCCCCCTGGACTGTAGCCCACCAGGCTCCTCTCTCCATGGGATTTCTTATGCAAGAACACTAGAGTGGGTTGCCATTTCCTTCTTCAGTGGATCTTTCTGACCCAGGATCATACCCACATCTTCTGTTTGGCAGGTAGATTCATTACCACTGAGCAATCTGGGAAGTACAAATATTCTATTAGACATATGTTTCTCTCCTCTGTAACAATTAAAAAAAATATCAGGCTACTGTGGATGCTCTATATTTCCTAGAGTGTCTTCTTTTCTGTTAAAGAGACTACTAGAGTCCACCTGTGTGTGAGTTACATATTTTCATTTGGAAACCATGTAATATTGGGTAAGGCCTTTGATTTGGTCTAGGACCACATGATGCAACTGAATTTGAAGGTCTTTTACTTATTGAAGGGTCTGGATATGAGAAGTAATTTCATTTTCTTTTCTGAAGATGATCAACTTTTATATCTTATCATATGCAGCTAAAAAGAAACAACTAATTTCAAATATTCTAATTAAAAATATGCTTCTGTTGACATTATATCAAATACATTTTCTCTTTTATGTTATTATAGATTTAATTTTACCAAATGCTTTGCAACTATGTAATAAAGGCCAACATTTTTAAAATTCTCCTTAAATAGTTTCTTCACTATTTCCTCAAGCATCCATTCTTTATGTGGTTCTAATGACAGTGACAGTAATAAAGCAACTATTTTTACCATAGTTATATCCTCACTTTCAGTTTCTATTTTACCATAGTTATATCCTCACTTCCAGTTTCACATTTTAAATCTGCTAAGAAATGTTGTGTATCAAATAAACCCTAAGCTCAATGATTGAAAATGAAAATGCTTATTTTCACGTATACACCCATATGTCAGCATAAAATCAGCTGAAGGAAATGGATCAGATGATAGCTCCAAATCTGCATAGGGTTCAAGCTTGTATCAGTGTGTCAGCTTAGAGAGAGTTGTCTTATCTGAGACTTCTTTGCTCTATTTGCCCTTTTATTCTCCTCCTGAAATCAGAATCGTTGCCCAAGTGTGTAGTCCTAACCACATGGCTTAAGAAAATGCTAAGTGGAAACAAGTCAAGTACAGAAAACCAAAGTCAAGAGCACACTGAACATCTTTAGTACATGGAGCTTTAATGTCATACATATGGCAAAGTGTGTGGACACAAGGCGTACTGACCAACAATAAAATTATAATACAATTTATATAACTCTGAAGTTTCTTTTTAAAAAAAGTATTGTACATACTCATATTTCTGCTTGAAATTTCTATTTCTCTATACTGTATGATAGCTTAATATTAAAATTATACATTCTAGGTTCAGTATCAATCCTTTTAATTTCCAATGATGTTTCCATTACTTCCCATCCATAAATTATGTTTTGTCTTACTAAGCATAGCACTGCATTCTGATCACTACTATGATTGTACTCTATAGAGCTTTGTACTCTATTTGTATTCATTTATTCAAATCCAGTTCTTATTTTAAGTTGGTAAGAAAGAAAGAAAGAAGTATCTTATCTATTACTAATCATTTCAAGAGTGTTGCATATAATCTTTTCCATTATGGTTATTCAATATATTTAACTTAGTTATTAAATGGCACCAGCTAACAAATCAATAATATCTCTGTTCTTGATTTATTAATTTGTTTTAAGCCTTCAAATTCAGTTTCCTTGCATAGCTGTTAGAATCTTCCTTATCTAAAAAGATTACACTTTGGGTACATACATTTATTTAAAAACTAACAAATGTTGAAAACTTATCCATATCCTCTACTAGTATTAGTCTGATAAAAAGTGTACATGACTTTGAAACTTCACCTCTGAAGTGCTTTACATGACCTGGAAAAAAATATTTCTAAAAACCATTACACAATTCATTGCATTATAGCTAAAATGATATTTATAAACCAATTCAAATGAAGTACTACTATTGTAAGAATTTCATTTTGGTATCTAACCATGTAAAAAATCATTTTAATCATACAGTCTACTTTTCATGTATCTAGCAAACACATTATATTTAATATAGTAACAATTTTTTATATCTGATGTTGATGCATGGGCTAAAGCAGACAAATAATTGTAAGTAAATATATGCTGAATGATAAAAAATACCTAGGTTTAAGTAATATGAGGTGCTAGGCAGCACATTTACATAAGGATCTGTTGGCAACCACTAACAAATGCATATCACAGCTCAATATAGAAGTGCTAGTAATTTGTCTGGCAGCCATACACCTCCTTTAGATTGCAAGCTATTAAATGTGATGTTTTTGAACTGAAGGGATTTGCTTTTTTATTACCAAGTTTATATTATGTGTCATTATTTTATATTCTGAAAACATGATTCTCTCATCTTAGATTAAGTTTCAACAGCAATTTAAAATCACTAATAAACTCTAGAAACAAATTACTATTGAAGAAAAAAGAGGAAATAAGACAGTGCTATTTGATGCTGAATTTAATTTAAAGAATCCATTTAATCAGCAAGAAATATTTACTGAGTAGTGCATTTCTTTATGTCAAAAG
Organism: Raphicerus campestris; assembly: GCA_006410735.1. Taxonomy (NCBI): domain Eukaryota; kingdom Metazoa; phylum Chordata; class Mammalia; order Artiodactyla; family Bovidae; genus Raphicerus; species Raphicerus campestris. Next base: position 821,799 of record SJYW01015080.1, read on the forward strand.
TAATCTTTATCATGTTGGATCCTAGTAGCCATTAAGCTACACTTGAAATATTCATCTTCCAAACATAGCTTTTTATGCAGATTATATTACAAAATCACATTAAATTGCTTGGTGAAAAGCAATTCTGCACTCTGTATCTAATCACTTGTTACTCAGACTTGACTCAATCAATCATAAATATTTAATGAATTATTGCTACATATCTATAATGTGCACCTATTAAATTTATAAGACATAGTTTCTGTCAACTTGCTTATATTATAAATGCATGAACCTGATCATATTAAGCACTGAAAGATTATTAACAGTATCTTAGAAAAGTATATGGCAAAGAGGCATTTTTCTCATAAAAATATTCAGCTTGTCTTATATTAGTAGGGCTAAACAACAGATAGGAAAAATATCATATAAATTCTTATGTTTATTTAAATGTCAAACTGTCATGACTGCAACAATAGCTTCCTTAACAGCTCTGAGATTATACTGGTTGGAAGGTGCTTTCTGAAGAGAAAGCATATATTAACCCAGAGGGACAGGTGATAAAAACAAAATATCAAGATAAGTCAACATTATGAGTTGTAAGAGTTGGACACAACTTAGAGACTGAACAACAACATGAGTTAATCTTACAGTCAAGAGAGGACGTGGTTTATATAAAGATGGCTGTGGCAGACAGACTCTAGAATGCTTCCTGAGAGCCCCATATCATGGTATTCACATCTTTGTGTGATTCTCTCCCCTTGAGTGAGAGTGGAATCCGAGACTTGCTTCTGCCCAATATTACAGAGCAAATGTGATAGGATGCGCATGGTGACTAACTATATGCAATGAGTTCGCAAGAATGTTAATCATGTTATTAGAAGACTCTATTTTCTTTGCTAGCTCTGAAGTCTTATGCTGCCTCACTCTGTATCTCCTTTGGAGAAGGCCACAGCAAGGTGGAGAAGGCAGCTTCCAGTCAAGAGCTACCAAGAAAGTGTGGTCTTAAGCCCAGAACCCTGCAAGAAATGGAATGTTGCTAACAACTATGTGACCTTGGAAACAGATTCTTCCACAGTTGAGCCTGGGATGAGATTGCAACCCTGGTCAACACTTGAAATTCAGGTGTGTTAGAGTTTAAAGAAGAGGACCTAACTAAGCTCTTCTGTAACTCCTGACTCACAGAAACTAAGACAAAAAACATCTTGGTTATTTTAAGCCACTAAGTCTGTCCAGCATTTGCAGACAGCAGTAGACAACTGATACAGTAACTAAAATTTCAGCTTTTTAAATGGCAAGCTTATGATAGAACAAGGAAAAAAAGAAAAAGATTATTTGTTGTTTATGTATACCTATGGTTGGTTCATGTTGAGGTTTGACAGAAAACAGCAAAATTCTGTAAAGCAATTATCCTTCAATAAAAAAATAATTTTTAAAAATGTGGGGGACTGTAAATGCCAATACATTCTATATATTTTCTTGCACATAACTGTGTCTCAAGGAGGTAAGTAACATATTCATGAAATATTCTGCTACAGATAGGAGTTAGATAAATAATTGGAAGCAGTCTCATTATGATTATGATGCACTGTGCGTGTGCTGTGCTTAGTCACCCAGTTGTGTCTGACTCCTTGTGACCCCACGGACAGCAGCCCACGAGGCTCCTCTGTCCATGGGGATTCTCCAGGCAAGAATACTGGAGTGGGTTGTCATGCCCTCCTCCAGGGGATCTTCCCAACTCAGGGTTCAAAGCCAGTCTCCTGTATTATGGGTGGATTCTTTACTATCTGAGCCACAGGGAATATGATAAACAGATAATAATTTAATTGGCTGCTTAAGAGACTTGTAAAGGAGTTGAAGGACAAGGTAGAATAGCCTGTGCTAGGCTTGGGGCAAGTGGAAATAAGTAAAAAGAAAAAAGTTTCCATAGTACAATTTACAGGTTGCTTGTATAAATGGGGAAAAAGAAGATAAAATGTAAATTGTAGCACTAAGCTTGAAAATTTGCTTTTAGACTGATATTTTTAAAAGCAGAGAAAATAAGAAGAGACTGTATTGATCCGTCAGGGAAAAGGTCTGGATGAAGAATATAATGAGTTCATTTTATCCATGTTATATGGATGTTGCTTGAAATACTGGCAAGGTACTTTAAGTGACAGTCGAAGGAAGGGGACTGAATAAGAATCAAAGTTGAAGTTATGGGAATGTATATAATGAGGGAAAGTTGTTATATTAAGATAAACAGGAAGAGGAAACATTCCCCAGGAGCAAAGTGAGAAGAAAGTGAAGTAGATCAGTCATGTCCCCATCTTTGTGACCCCATGGANTCCATGTTATATGGATGTTGCTTGAAATGCTGGCAAGGTACTTTAAGTGACAGTCTAAGGAAGGGGACTGAATAAGAATCAAAGTTGAAGTTATGGGAGTGTATATGATGAGGGAAAGTTGTTATATTAAGATAAACAAGAAGAGGAAACATTCCCCAGGAGCAAAGTGAGAAGAAAGTGAAGTAGATCAGTCATGTCCCCATCTTTGTGACCCCATGGAGTGTAGCCTACCAGGCTCCTCCATCCGTGGAATTTTCCAAGCAAAAACACTGGATTGGGTTGCCATTTCACTCTCCAGAGGATCTTCCCAACCCAGCGATCAAACCCAGGTCTACTACATTGCAGGTAGACGCTTTGCCTTCTGAGCCACCAGAGAATCCCTTCCCCAGGAGCAAAAAGAACAGGCAAAAAGAGTAGTTGTGCCTAATATACTCAGGAATAGAGACACTATTATAACCCATTCATTACTTAAAGAATTTAAGTACCATCAAATTACCATTTCCTTTACTCTTTTTTTTTAAACAATATTTGTGTTGGTTTTATAGAGTATATTCTTCCATGACCTATTAATTATTTGGAGAATTAAATAGAATGTAGAAGGCTAAATGAGCTTAGTGGAGGCTTCCCAGGTGGCTCAGAGGTAAAGAATCTACCTGCCAATGCAGGAAATGCAGGTTTAATCTCTGGGCCAGGAAGATCCCCTGGAGAAGGAAATGACAACCCAGTCCAGTATTCTTGCCTAGGAAATTTCATGGAGAGGAGTCTGTTGGGGTACAGTCCATGGGGTTGCAAACAGTCAGACATGACTGAAAGACTGAGCTTACATGCACAAAGGTAGATCCTAATCCAATTATGATCAGTGTCCTTATAAGAATAGGATATTTTTATCACAAAGACACACACGGAGGGAATACCATGTGAACACCAGAAGAAGACAATCATCTACAAACCAACTAGACAGCCCTAATAAGAAATGAACCCTGCTTACACCTTGATCTTGAATTTCTGGCCTCCATAAATGTGAGAAAGTAAATTTCTGTTGTTTAGCTGCCCAGTATATGATACTTCATTATGGTAATCCTAGAAAAATAATGCAGCTTACAATCAATAAAATAACGTACTTGTTTAAAATGTATAGCAAAATACTAAGATTTAACAAATATATCTTATTATAAAGACAGCTGGTTTCAATGTGATCTGTTTCTGAAGAATTTTTCTCATGCCTCCAATGATGACAAATAAGAAAATGTGAAAAAGCTTTTTTTCAAAAATACTACATGTGTATCATTAAGTTACACATTTATGTTTTTTTCCAGAATATAAANTGGTTTCAATGTGATCTGTTTCTGAAGAATTTTTTTCATGCCTCCAATGATGACAAATAAGAAAATGTGAGAAAGCTTTTTTTTTTTCAAAAATACTACATGTGTATCATTAAGTTACACATTTATGTTTTTTTCCAGAATATAAATTTCCAGAGATGGAGCAAATATTAGCAGAATCTGCCTAATTGCTTACATGAGAAAACTAATATAATGAAACTCATAGAAGCAGAAAGTATCATGGTCTGTGAATGGGTTGGAAAAGAATTTCCAGACACAAAGTGTTTCAGAATAGAGTTTCTTAGAGAAGGAGACCTGATTAAAATAGTGGGCTGACTCAAGAGAGAACCAACCCTTTTCACAGGTTAGTAGGCAATTTTTATAATCTCAAGACAAAGAAAATTCCTGCTGGAAGGTTGGCATTAGGTGATTGGTTAGGGTGCTATAAGGTGTAAATTTTACCTAATATGGAGTCAGGGAGCTGGCTGGTTTAGGTCATGGGAGCTCATGACAACAATGGCTATGGAGCTCTGTCAGTTCTGGAGATGACCTTAATATAGGGTTCTAAAGCTGTGGCCCTGGCACAAGGCTTTTCACCTGTGATCTTGGTATAGGGCTCCACAGAAAGTATGGTGGTCATTACTAGGAGCTAGGAAGAGGAGGAAATTACAAGTTGCTGTTCAAGGGATATGAAGGTTCGTGATAGAGAAGAACAAATCTGATTCCATATTGGATCTCTTCCTTTCGCTCTAAACTTTTTGCTCTGTGCTTCCTCATGCTGGCTCTGCACCTTTGTAAAATAATGTCACATATAGTCTGAAATATACATCATATCCCATTCTCAAGACTGTGCTTCCCAGACTTGACCTTTAAAGGTATAACACTTTTCATTCATATGAAGAGAAAAAGTTACAGAACAGAGAATAACACTTGTGCTGTTGGAGGATTACAGAATAATTGTGATGAGACCTAGTCAGACAGCTAAATGAATAAAATATTTTGACACCAAGACGTTTCCAACAGCCAACCACTCCCTTCTCCTTTCAGTACAAATGAACTCTGAATTCAGGTAAGATGTTTTGTGGGGACGCTAGTCCATCATCATTTTGGCCTGCTGCCTTTCTGAATAATTATTATTGCTTGCCCAACAACACATCTCTTGATTTATTGGCCTGTTATTCTATGAACAGTAAGAGTTTGGGTTCAGTAATAGTTTCAGTTCTACAAATAAGACAAAAGTACAGCCATTTTGGAAAAGGACTGAGGGAATGGCTTTGAGCCAGGAAACTTGACACACCCAGTAAAACAAAGTGCTAAAGGCTTGGTTTTCACAGATGGTAACCAAAGACCCACAGGAGTAAAAGATTAGCACTATCTCTGTTCCATCACTTTATGTACGTAATTTCTGAAAAACAAGAGCAGGACTATAAATTTGTCACCTTGAAGAATCACCAAACTCCCAGTTCCCTGAAAGATATAGATACAGGCCTAACACACGTTCCTAAATTGCTTTTGCAGGAAGCAGACTCCCCACACACACCCACCCAGCTAAAAAATACTGATTGCAAGCATGTAGATCCCAGAACAGTTGAAACTGTAAGACTGATGATGCTCAAAACTTCACCTGATACCCCTCAGTCTAAGAATTGCACACATACTGACCAGGCACCCTCATAGTGCCTTGAAAACATCTTCCTTAGAAGTGCTAGCGGAATTGGCAAAATTTTCTCTCTTCTCTCTTGTGCAAAAGCTATCCTTTTCAAAACATGTTTTGCTTTCCTAAGAATATNCAGTCTAAGAATTGCACACGTACTGACCAGGCACCCTCATAGTGCCTTGAAAACATCTTCCTTAGAAGTGCTAGGGGAATTGGCAAAATTTTCTCTCTTCTCTCTTGTGCAAAAGCTATCCTTTTCAAAATATGTTTTGCTTTCCTAAGAATATTGAGGGTGTGATATTCATTTCTGTGGTACTGCTGCCCAAGAATCTGGAAAGGGTCTGATAAAGCTAGTTAAATAAGTTATACAAATCTGGTGAAAAGCATTGTACTTATACTTGGTAGTACTGAATTGTACACACTTAAAAATGTGTTGAAGATATCATATGTCTATTTTTTCCATGTATATACATATGTATGTATATATGATGCATGTATGATGTATATATGTATATATATATTATGGCTCAGCTGGTAAAGAATCTGCCTGCAAAGTAGGAGATGTGGGTTCAATCCCTGAGTTGGGAAGATCCCCTGGAAAAGGAAATGGCTACTCACTCCAGTAGACTTGTCTGGAGAATTCCATGGACAGAGGAGCCTGTGGGCTGCAATCTATGGGAACACAAAGAGTGAGACACAACTGAGTGACTAACAAGCTCATTTCACTTTTATATATATATATATATAACACATTAAATGTCATTAAATGTACAGTATGCATGCATGCATGTGTGCTAAGCCACTTCAATCATATCTGATTCTTTGTGACCGTATGGAATATACCCCAGCAGGATTTGCTGTCCATGGGAATCTTCAGACAAGAATAATATAATAATAAATAGCATCATTGTATACACAGTTCAGTTCAGTTCAGTCACTCAGTCTTGTCCCACTCTTTGCGACCCTATGAATTGCATCGTGGACAGGCCACCCTGTCCATAACCATCTTCTGGAGTTCACTCAAACTCAGGTCCATCGAGTCAGTGATGCCATCCAGCCATCTCATCCTCTGTCTTACCCTCTTCCTCCTTCCCCCAATCCCTCCCAGCATCAGAGTCAGAGTCTTTTCCAATGAGTCAACTCTTCACATGAGGTGGCCAAAGTATTGGAACTTTAACATCATTCCTTCCAAAGAACACACAGGGCTGATCTCCTTTAGAATGCACTGGTTGGATCTCCTTGCAGTCCAAGGGACTCTAAAGAGTCTTCTCCAACACCACAGTTCAAAAGCATCAATACTTCGGCACTCAGCTTTCTTCACAGTCCAACTCTCATATTCATACATGACCACTGGAAAAACCATAGCCTTGCTACACGGACTTTGTTGGCAAAGTAATGTCTCTGCTTTTCAATATGCTACCTAGGTTGGTCATAAATTTTCTTCCAAGTCGTAAACGTCTTTTAATTTCATGACTGCAATCACCATCTGCAGTGATTTTGGAGCCCAAAAAAAGTCTGACACTGTTTCCCCTGTTTCCCCATCTATTTCCCATGAAGTGATGGGACCAGATGGATCTTAGTTTTCTGAATGTTGAGCTTTAAGCCAACTTTTTCACTCTCCTCTTTCACTTTCATCAAGAAGCTTTTTAGTTCCTCTTTACTTTCTGCCAGAAGGGTGGTGTCATCTGCATATCTGAGGTTATTGATCTTTCTCCCGGGATTCTTGATTCTAGCTTGTGTTTCTTCCAGTNGTACAATATTTAGAATAGTGACTGAATGATAGAAAACCAAAAGATAGTTTTAGTCAAATTTATTTTTAATTAAAAGTCAATAGGCCCATGGGAGAATCAAGTACCAGATGTAAAAAAAAAGACAAAGTGTATACTCTAAACTGAGATGAAATTTATGGGAACATGGGCTACCTAAAAACAAAGTATTAAGATTTTTTAAAAAGATTCTGCTTATATATGTAGTGTAAAGTAAGTATCATTGTCATTCTTCTATTTCCACATTCTTAAATTTTGAAAAAGGGCATTATAGGAATCAGGGAGAAAATATTTATATACATATATATGTATTTTGCATTTGACTTTTCTATGCAATGCATATAATTGTAACTAAATTTAATAAAAGCATGTAAAATTGTAACTTGCTCAGACCTGATATTTAGAGTTATTCATATTTCTAAATTATTTAAATTCTGCTTAGAAAACAACAAAGTTAAGTATTTGAAAGATACCAAAAATATGTGAGTACCATCTAGTGGTAAAACAGGAGGTAAGCAACAGGCGTGAGAAAAAGGGGGTTAAAACAGGTCAGGGGAACACGCAGCAGAAAGCTTATATAAAAGAATGAGGTTATAACCAGTATCAGTAAAAATAAAAATGAGCACATGTCTTTATTAGAGTGTGTTTTCTGGTTAGACAGTAAAACACCTGAGGTGTAACAAAAGGGAACAATGTACATGTATCAAAACTGTGCCCTTACCGCACGTCTCTACAGTGAAGACGCAGCTAAATTCTAGAGCCCTAAAGGTTGAAATGATTGGAATTTAAGCCCATCATATTGACACAGAGCACCGGTAATGCTGCACTACACAAGGCTTGACACGGGGAACTGGAAACTAGGGATTTGCAGATTGCTGTATAATACACAGGAGTAAGCACTTTGCAAACTGCATTGCACTTGAGCAATGGGGTTTCCCTTAAGTATGACAATCATTATAGAAACAATGGTATGTTTTGGAAGATACTGAGTCAATTATCTTAAAACTTCAGGTGAGAAAAACTGAAACGTGGCTAAGAATTCAAACTTGGTAAGACATGAAGCAAAAATTCCAATTCAAGATTGTTTTGTTACTGAATACAAATTCAATAAATAAAAAATGCTTTCTCATAATATAGAGTAATAAAATCTATTTAATGCGAATGCTCTTCTAGTGCCTAAGGAATTAACAAGTGTAAATATCCTGCTAAAATAAAGTTACGAAATCCCAAGTAGTTTCAAATAAATCAAAATCAGCAGGAGATAAAATTGTCTGCTCTGTTTGGATCTTATGAACAAACAATGAGAAAAAAAGAAAAGAAAGAAATCCACACATATTAAAAAAATAAAAGTATATTTTTAGCTGCAGAACTAATAGCTTTTCCAAGGCATCTATATGAAAATGAATAATGATAACAAAACTAATTGACAAAAAGCATCATATATCTATGACTATGTATGGATATGTGAATAGGAATATATACTGTGTGAAGGCAATTCTTCAAATCAGTGCCATTATTCACTGAAAGGTATGCTTGTCATCTTAATAAATTTGAAATATCATTCTCCATTTATAGTGATGAAAGTTTATAAAGGTTCAGTAGAGTTTTATTGCTTTAAATTAAGCAGTAGCATGGAATCCTGGCATGCTGGAGTCCATGAGAATCAGACGCAACTCAGTGACTGAAAAACAACAGGAATGACAGTGGCAGAATTAAAGTAAAATAAAGATTCTGAAAAATCTGAAATATGTATTAGGAGATTCAGGCCAGCTACACAGTCTGATGTCATACAGTTCTCCAAGAGACTGACTCTAACAGCAGGTTCAGGAGGTTCCTGGAATCACTCTCAGGTTCAACAATTTGCCAGGAGGATTCAGAATTTACTGGAGGCTCTTACACTCTTAGTGACAGTTCATAACAGGGGACAGATAAGATGGTGTACATTCATCTTGGAACTGACATCCATAAACCAAGAAGCTTTTTATTGCTCACAAAGAGCTGTTTAAAGAGCACTGCTCAAGGTGCTCAACTGACCAAATTATGGAGTCAACCCTAAGGGAAATTAGGCTACCTGCTCATGAGTATCTCCTTGCATTCCCCTGCTATCATTTTCGGTATAAAACATTGCCATTTTACTATAGGCATTGTCTAACTTTCTCTGAAATCATCCAAGACATAGGGCTTACTTGTTGACTCAGACAGTAGAGAATCTGCCTGCAGTGAGGGAGACCAGCGTTTGATCCCTGGGTTGGAAAGATACTCTGGATAAGGGAATGACAACCCACTCCAGTAATCTTGCCTGGAGGATTCCATGGACAGGGGAGCCTGGTGGTCTACAGTCCATAGGGTTGCAAAGAGTTGGACACAACTAACACTTTCACTTGCAAGACAATATAGGCATGGTAAGTTTCAGAAATATTTCATGGTCCTCACACACAGAAACGATTCTGATTATTTATAACAGCAAATAGTAATTGCTTCCCAAATGGAAACTTTCTGGTTCAAATCCCAGCATTGTAGCTGGGTGGCACTCGCAGGCTTTTCCTATAAGCTCCAATCTGTACACCACCCTGGCTGTTGTACAGTAAGTTAATAACCTATGAGGTTTCAAGCATCTTCTGTGCTCCCATGTAGCATGTACAATCAATAGTGGGGGGAAGGTGGCTTCACATACTTTCTGTTTTACAATACTGGGTAGGGGGAGCATTCCTCAGACAGACACAATATCCATCCTCATTATATTTTCAGGAAAAGAAAAGACAACCGCTTCAGATAAAGTCTATTCAAACATAGCAGTTTTCATCTAAAATTTTGCCTTGCTTCTTCTCAACCTTTATATTCCTTTATCCTTTTAACCTAACTGTAGCTCCTGCTGGAAACTCATTGGTAGATCACATGCATGGGATATCATTTCAAGGAATCCCAGGATTTCTTCACCTTCCTGAGCATTTTACCCACTCATGTGTATGTGACTTTGGATTCATAGCTGTAGATGGGGCCAAAGGACTCAGGTCTACTTCTCAGCACTTGTCTTGATTACATTCAGGACCACTGTTCCAGGAATTTGGAGGTTGGGTTTTTTATTGTCATCTTTGCCTAATGTCCTTATAAATTTCTTCAGATTGAGATTATTAAGCAGATTTATTTAGTGTTCTTCAGTGTTGGGCACCATCAGTTCACCTACTTCAGAGGGTGTAATTTAAGATTTTGTTTTGACCCTAAGTATGTTCACTGGATTTATCCCATTTCTTAGTAACCGTTTAAATATTTCCACCCTGCTGGTACAAAGATCTTGATTCTCCAGGTCATCTTTCACCATTTTCTTGAACATCATTCTAATTTTCTTCACTATCTGATATTTATCTCAAAATTTCCCTTTAGTAGTGGCTCTGAAGCTAGAGGCTGATGCTCTGAATTGCTGGGATTCAATCATGGCCCAACATTCAGGATCCACCGCAACACTCTTTCTTACTTTAGTTATAGTTATTATAGAAAGCAATAGGGAGATGATATATTTTTCTTATTTCTTATTAATTTCATTTCCTTATACATCCAGGGAATAAACTGCTCAGAAGTTAGGTTCATCATTTCTAAATCCAATTGACAACTTCTACATTTAGTAACTGAAAGCAACACAGCTGTATTTCTATAAATCTCAGAGCCATCCAGGAATCAGAATGGTCATCTCCCACTGTCTCAACTTTCTTTTTCACAGCACATATTTATGTGACTCTGGGCCATTTTAGCAAATTTCTCATCCAAAGACAGTGCTCAGAGTTAACTGAACTGCGGTCTGAGGGCACACAGTCCTCCAGAAGAATGACTTCACTTCTTACACCAATTGCAAACTGGAAAATTTCAAAAAATTTCAATTTTCAAAAACTGTCAGGTTTAATTCTTTAGACTATCTCAACTTACTGGAAGCTATTTTCTCACAGTTAAAATGGATAATAGGGAAAGGATACAGATTCAGTTTGGTTCAGTTCTTTCTCTCAGTCGTGTCTGAATCTCTGTGACCCCTGCAGCATGCCAGGCTTCCCTGTCCATCACCAGCTCCCGGAGCTTGCTCAAATTCATGTCCTTCAAATCAGTGATGCCATCAAACCTCTCAGCCTCTGTTGTCCCCTTCTCTTCCTGCCTTCAATCTTTCCCAACATCAGGGACTTTTCCAATGAGTCAGTTCTTTGCATCAGGTGGCCAAAGTGTTTGAGTTTCAGCTTCAACAGCTGTCCTTCCAATGACTATTCAGGGCTGATTTCCTTTAAGATTGAGTGGCTTGATCTCCTTGCAGTCCAAGGGACTCTCAAGTGTCTTCTCCAACACCACAGTTCAAAATCATCAGTCCTCCCAGAAAGGATAGATTAAAATCAGCCAAAGGAAGAAATACAGAAGACAAGATATAGTAGGATTACAAATGTGAGTCTTTTGTTGTCCTTTATGTGTGGAGTCAGTGTAACTTACCTAGGGGTATCAGCATGTAACAATTCAGAGGACTGTCAAACAATGAGACTCACTCTAGCTGTTTCAAATTGTTCTTTGTGCTCCATTAGGAATTTATGATTAATTCCCTGTATTTTCATGTGGGTCTCATGATCATGGGTCTCTGAGATCATGGGATCTCAGTGTCCATGTTGACTGATACTGCATTACCCCAAGCACACTCTGATTCAATGTTGATTTTCTGGCATGAGCTGCCCTGATCCTAAGAATAAAGCAGTGTGGACAGTCACATCTTAAACAAAAACACTCCTGTAGATAATAACCATGATTACATTTTAGGAGTTTAAGGCAGATGTGAAACCTCCTGGGCAAGGTCAAATTATGTACTGAATAATAGGTAATTACAAAGTTTTAGACTAGGAGTTTGGTAGAGGTTCATATTATAGAAGGCCTGGGATGATGAGTTTGGTGTACAATGTTGGACTTCATCCAAAGAATAACATAGCATTTTAACTATGCTTTACATTGGAAGAGATTTGAACACATGCAAATCTATATTTTGCATATGTGTCATGCATATAGATAGATATGGATATGATATTGAAGAGAAAAAGTTAAAATTTTACATAACCTCCTTCTCCTTCTGCCTTTGTAACTTAGCTTGCCCCTTGCAAAGTCTAGATCATGTAGATCACATAGTCTCAGAAAGTGGGGACTTGCAATACTAGGAACTGGAATTTATCTCACTCATTTGTCCTGCTCTTTGCAATTGCCCAGCCCCTGCAAACCTGCTTAATCATGCCTGTCCAGGTCAGGCATCCCCCTCCCCATCTTGACTGCTATTCTAATGTGAGCAAAATCCCTTAGTTTAAACCAGCCTATTACAGTTAGTACTTTGGCCACCTCATGCGAAAAGTTAACTCATTGGAAAAAACTCTGATGCTGGGAGGGATTAGGGACAGGAGGAGAAGGGGACGACAGAGAATAAGATGACTGGATGGCATCACGGACTCGATGAATGTGAGTCTGAGTGAACTCCAGGAGATGGTGATGGACAAGAAGGCCTCGCGTGCTGCGATTCATGGGGTCACAAAGAGTCAGACACGACTGAGCAACTGAACTGAACTGAAGAGTTAGTGTTGCCCACTACAGTCTGTCTATATAAACTCTGTAATCCCTTTGTTCAGAGCTCAGAGCTTGGAATGTTAACTCCTCTGGGCCCATCAGCATAATAAACCTGAGTTCTCCAACTCTCC
>SJYW01015080.1:840585-863964 GCA_006410735.1 Raphicerus campestris
TCTAACTTTCTCTGAAATCACCCAAGACATAGGGCTTACTTGTTGACTCAGACAGTAGAGAATCTGCCTGCAGTGAGGGAGACCAGCGTTTGATCCCTGGGTTGGAAAGATACTCTGGATAAGGGAATGACAACCCACTCCGGTAGTCTTGCCTGGAGGATTCCATGGACGGGGAGCCTGGTGGTCTACAGTCCATAGGGTTGCAAAGAGTTGGACACAACTAACACTTTCACTTGCAAGACAATATAGGCATGGTAAGTTTCAGAAATATTTCATGGTCCTCACACACAGAAACGATTCTGATTATTTATAACAGCAAATAGTAATTGCTTCCCAAATGGAAACTTTCTGGTTCAAATCCCAGCGTTGTAGGCTTTTCCTATAAGCTCCAATCTGTACACCACCCTGGCTGTTGTACAGTAAGTTAATAACCTATGAGGTTTCAAGCATCTTCTGTGCTCCCATGTAGCATGTCCAATCAATAGTGGGGGTAAGGTGGCTTCACATACTTTCTGTTTTACAATACTGGGTAGGGGGAGCATTCCTCAGACAGGCACAATATCCATCCTCATTATAATTTCAGGAAAAGAAAACACAACCGCTTCAGATAAAGTCTATTCAAACATAGCAGTTTTCATCTAAAATTTTGCCTTCCTTCTTCTCAACCTTTATATTCCTTTATCCTTTTAACCTAACTGTAGCTCCTGCTGGAAACTCATTGGTAGGTCACATGCATGGGATACCATTTCAAGGTATCCCAGGATTTCTTCACCTTCCTGAGCATTTTACCCACTCATGTGTATGTGACTTTGGATTCATAGCTGTAGATGGGGCCAAAGGACTCAGGTCTACTTCTCAGCACTTGTCTTGATTACATTCAGGACCACTGTTCCAGGAATTTGGAGGTTGGGTTTTTATTGTCATCTTTGCCTAATGTCCTTATAAATTTCTCCAGATTGAGATTATTAAGCAGATTTATTTAGTGTTCTTCAGTGTTGGGCACCATCAGTTCACCTACTTCAGAGGGTGTAATTTAAGATTTTGTTTTGACCCTAAGTATGTTCACTGGATTTATCCCATTTCTTAGTAACCGTTTAAATATTTCCACCCTGCTGGTACAAAGATCTTGATTCTCCAGGTCATCTTTCACCATTTTCTTGAACATCATTCTAATTTTCTTCACTATCTGATATTTATCTCAAAATTTCCCTTTAGTAGTGGCTCTGAAGTTAGAGGCTGATGCTCTGAATTGCTGGGATTCAATCATGGCCCAACATTCAGGATCCACTCCAACACTCTTTCTTACTTTAATTATAGTTATTATAGAAAGCAATAGGGAGATAACATGTTTTTCTTATTTCTTATTAATTTCATTTCCTTATACATCCAGGGAATAAACTGCTCAGAAGTTAGGTTCATCATTTCTAAATCCAATTGACAACTTTTACCTTTAGTAACTGAAAACAACACAGCTGTATTTCTATAAATCTCAGAGCCATCCAGGAATCAGAATGGTCATCTCCCACTGTCTCAACTTTCTTTTTCACAGCACATATTTATGTGACTCTGGGCCATTTTAGCAAATTTCTCATCCAAAGACAGTGCTCAGAGTTAACTGAACTGCGGTCTGAGGGCACACAGTCCTCCAGAAGAATGACTTCACTTCTTACACCAATTGCAAACTGGAAAATTTCAAAAAATTTCAATTTTCAAAAACTGTCAGGTTTAATTCTTTAGACTATCTCAACTTACTGGAAGCTATTTTCTCACAGTTAAAATGGATAATAGGGAAAGGATACAGATTCAGTTTGGTTCAGTTCTTTCTCTCAGTCGTGTCTGAATCTCTGTGACCCCTGCAGCATGCCAGGCTTCCCTGTCCATCACCAGCTCCCGGAGCTTGCTCAAATTCATGTCCTTCAAATCAGTGATGCCATCAAACCTCTCAGCCTCTGTTGTCCCCTTCTCTTCCTGCCTTCAATCTTTCCCAGCATCAGGGGCTTTTCCAATGAGTCAGTTCTTTGCATCAGGTGGCCAAAGTGTTTGAGTTTCAGCTTCAACAGCTGTCCTTCCAATGACTATTCAGGGCTGATTTCCTTTAAGATTGAGTGGCTTGATCTCCTTGCAGTCCAAGGGACTCTCAAGTGTCTTCTCCAACACCACAGTTCAAAATCATCAGTCCTCCCAGAAAGGATAGATTAAAATCAGCCAAAGGAAGAAATACAGAAGACAAGATATAGTAGGATTACAAATGTGAGTCTTTTGTTGTCCTTTATGTGTGGAGTCAGTGTAACTTACCTAGGGGTATCAGCATGTAACAATTCAGAGGACTGTCAAACAATGAGACTCACTCTAGCTGTTTCAAATTGTTCTTTGGGCTCCATTAGGAATTTATGATTAATTCCCTGTATTTTCATGTGGGTCTCATGATCATGGGTCTCTGAGATCATGGGATCTCAGTGTCCATGTTGACTGATACTGCATTACCCCAAGCACACTCTGATTCAGTGTTGATTTTCTGGCATGAGCTGCCCTGATCCTAAGAATAAAGCAGTGTGGACAGTCCCATCTTAAACAAAAACACTCCTGTAGATAATAACCATGATTACATTTTAGGAGTTTAAGGCAGATGTGAAACTTCTTGGGCAAGGTCAAATTATGTACTGAATGATAGGTCATTACAAAGTTTNTAAGAATAAAGCAGTGTGGACAGTCACATCTTAAACAAAAACACTCCTGTAGATAATAACCATGATTACATTTTAGGAGTTTAAGGCAGATGTGAAACTTCTTGGGCAAGGTCAAATTATGTACTGAATGATAGGTCATTACAAAGTTTTAGACTAGGAGTTTGGTAGAGGTTCATATTATAGAAGGCCTGGGATGATGCATTTGGTGTACAATATTGGACTTCATCCAAAGAATAACATAGCATTTTAACTATGCTTTACATTGGAAGAGATTTGAACACATGCAAATCTATATTTTGCATATGTGTCATGCATATAGATAGATATGGATATGATATTGAAGAGAAAAAGTTAAAATTTTACATAACCTCCTTCTCCTTCTGCCTTTGTAACTTAGCTTGCCCCTTGCAAAGTCTAGATCATGTAGATTACGTAGTCTCAGAAAGTGGGGACTTGCAATACTAGGAACTGGAATTTATCTCACTCATTTGTCCTGCTCTTTGCAATTGCCCAGCCCCTGCAAACCTGCTTAATCATGCCTGTCCAGGTCAGGCATCCCCCTCCCCATCTTGACTGCTATTCTAATGTGAGCAAAATCCCTTAGTTTAAACCAGCCTATTACAGTTAGTACTTTGGCCACCTCATGCGAAAAGTTAACTCATTGGAAAAAACTCTGATGCTGGGAGGGATTAGGGACAGGAGGAGAAGGGGACGACAGAGAATAAGATGACTGGATGGCATCACGGACTCGATGAATGTGAGTCTGAGTGAACTCCAGGAGATGGTGATGGACAAGAAGGCCTGGCGTGCTGCGATTCNGCAAAATCCCTTAGTTTAAATCAGCCTATTACAGTTAGTACTTTGGCCACCTCATGTGAAGAGTTAACTCATTGGAAAAAACTGATGCTGGAGGGATTAGGGACAGGAGGAGAAGGGGATGACAGAGAATGAGATGACTGAATGGCATCACGGACTCGATGAATGTGAGTCTGAGTGAACTCCAGGAGATGGTGATGGACAAGAAGGCCTCGCGTGCTGCGATTCATGGGGTCACAAAGAGTCAGACACGACTGAGCAACTGAACTGAACTGAAGAGTTAGTGTTGCTCACTACAGTCTGTCTATATAAACTCTGTAATCCCTTTGTTCAGAGCTCAGAGNTAAGTGAGACAATATAAGAGACACAGAGGTATAGAACAGACTTTTGGCTTCTGAGGGAGAGGGTGAGGGTGGGATGAGTAGGAAGAACGGCACTGAAACATGTATACTATCATATAAGAAATGAAGCGCCAGTCTATGTTCAAAACAGGATGCAGGATGCTTAGGGCTGGTGTACGGGATGAATTGGGGAGATGGGGTGGGAAGGGAGGTGGGAGGGGGCTTCGGCATTGAGAGATCGTGCACGCCTGTGGCTGATTCATGTCAATGTATGGCAAAACCAATACAGTACTGTAAAATAGAATAAAAAAAATAATAAAGTGGTTAAAGAAAAAAAAATACATCCCTCCCCATGTGACTTAGCTAAGACACAGGGGCACACACTTTTTTCATCTGTAATAAAAGTGAACACATACACACACTCTCCATATCCCCATTATTCACTTAATAAATGATTAACTGAACTATTATGGCCCTACTGATCAGTTATAACAAATACTTGTAAATCAAACTTCAGTAAGTAATCTATCATTCCTCAGCCCCCAGAAATGTGGCCACTCTCAGCCTGTGCCAGCCTACGGCCCCTCATTAAGGGACTCTATGGGGGAACCAGGGATCAAATTGCCAACATTCGCTGAATCATAGAGAAAGCAAGGAATTTCCAGAAAGACATTTACCTCTGTTTCATTGACTATGCTAAATTCTTTGATGATGTGGATCATAATAAACTGTGGAAAACTCTCAAAGAGATGGGAATACCAGACCATCTTACCTATCTCCTGAGAAACTTGAATGCAGGTCAAGAAGCAACAATCAGAACCCTGTGTGGAACAATCGACTGACTCAGAATTGAGAAAGGAGTATGAAAAGGCTTTTATTGTCACCCTGTTTATTTAACTTACATGCAGAGAACGTCATAAGAAATGCTGGGCTGGATGAGTCACAAGCTGAAAACAAGACTGCTGGGAGAAATATCAATAACCTCAGATATGTGGGTGATATCACTCACATGGCAGAAAGTAAAGAAGAACTAAAGAACCTCTTGATGAGAGTGAAGGAGAGTACAAAAACCAGCTTAAAATTAAATACTAAAAAAACTAAGATCGTGGCATCTGGCCCTATCTCTTCATGGCACATAGAAGGGGAAAACATGCAAGTAGTGACACATTTCCTCTTCTTGGGACCTAACATCAATGTGGAGGTAACTGAACCCATGAAATCAGTAGATGATTGCTTCTTGGCAGAAAAGCATTGAGAAATCTTGTCAGTGTGTCTAAATTCATGTTGAAATATGACATTAAAAAAAAAAAACAAAATTCTGTAAAACAATTACCCTTCAATTAAAAAGTAAATAATTTTTTTTAAAAAGCAAAGGCATAACTTTGCCAACAAAGGTCTATAAAGTCGTTTATTGTCTTCCGAATTGTCACATACAGTTGTGAGAGTTGGACCATAAAGAAAGCAGAGTGCTGAAGAATTGATGCTTTCAAACTGTGGTGTTGGAGAAGACTCTTGAGAGTCCCTTGAATAGCAAGGGGATCAAACCAGTGGATTCTAAGGAAAATCAACCTGGTATACTCACTTGAAGGTCTGATGCTGAAGCTAAAGCTCCAATACTTTGGCCATCTGATGTGAAGAGCCGACTCATTGGAAAAGACACTGATGCTAGGAAAGACTGAAGACAGGAGGAGAGAGCAATAGGGGTGAGACCGATGAATGGTATCGCTGATGCAATGGACATGAACATGGGCAAACTCTGGGAGGTGGTGAGGGCCAGAGAAGCCTGGCGTGCTGCCGTCCATGTGGTCGCAAAGAGTTGGACACAACTAGGCAACTGAACAATAATATGAGGGAAGAGGTTGCCTTCAAGGTATGTTTTTCTTTGGTCTACTATCCAATCAGACCACCTGTTTTATCCCAATGCCCTGAACCATTTCATCTCATTTCCCTGCACTGTATTCTTTCTAGTCTAGCTTTCTCCTTCCATTAAAACAAGAATTTTAGCAGGAGAGTCAGAGGTATAAACTATCAGGTATAAAATAAGCTGCAATGAAACACCATACAACATGTGGAATATAGCCAATATGTTATAACAATTACAAATGAAAGATAACCTTAAACATTTAGAATTGCTATATTGTACACCTGTACCTTATATAATATTGTACAGTATATATAATTCAATAAAAATTTTTAAAAATAAAAAGCTTATTTTGTATACCTTCTGTGACACTTGCAGTTCATATGTTTAGAACAGTCTCTCTATTGCAGAGGTATTTCCAAATAAAATTTCTTTTAACACAGCCTTGGGTTTGTTTTGAATTATACAGTTTAAAGTACTTACAAGGATTCTTATAAGAGGAAGCAGTAGAGTTCGGGGACCTGGTGGCTCAGACAGTAAAGAATGCCTCCAGTGCAGGAGATCTGGGTTCAATCCCTGGGTCAGGAAGATCCCCTGGAGAAGAGAATGATAGAGTTAGAAAGAGAAAATATGACCGCAGAGCAGATGTTGGAATGATGCCAAAGCCTAACACAACACAACCCTAGTCCCATGATGCAAACAATCATGAAGCACAAGCCCCCTCTAAAGGCTGGAAAAGGCAAGGACATGGATTTTCCCCAAGAACCTCCAGGAGAAAACAGATTAGCTGACTCTTGACTTTAGCCCATTGTTTTATTTTCAATTTATCACTAACTGAACTGTATAAAAATAAAATTGCATTGTTTTAAGCCACAATATATGTGGAAATTTATTGCAGAAATAATAGGAAACTAATACACTTCTTGTGTAAATCTGGCCAAGTCTCTTCTTAATTTTCTCACATGTAAAATGACAGTGTTTAGTAGGTTACTTTTTAAGGATATGTTTAGTTTAATATTCTGTTATAATATTGTGGCCAAGGTCAGATACACAGTGTTAAGCCAGAAGGTCAGATGCACAGAGTGTTAAGCCAAATAGCACAATTTTGCAGGTTTTGAACTTAGACTTTAAAAGTCATGTATCAAGTACTGAAATAGGAAGATGGTTTGGGCTCCGGAGATATGAAAATGGGTGCAGGGACAGCATTTACTATTCTAGTGTAGTGAGCTTGTGATTAAGTAAAAAAGACAAGTCAATCGTGACAAAAAGCAAATATATTACTATGAGAGACCAGAAGCAGAACCCAATGACCAAGTAAACAATCAAACAACCAAGAGAAAAGCTCGGCCGCCAAGACTAGGTAAGAGGTAAAAGTGGAAGTGACAGATTGAATGACTCTCTTGAAAGGCTCTCTCCACTCTTTTCAGGGTAAGAATTAGGCTTAACCCCAGGGTCAAAACCTACTCATAGATTAAGATCAATCTAGGTCTGAAAATGTCAGCCTCAGACACAGAACTCACATAGTTCAGGAAATTCAGGCAAAGGAAGAACTTTGACAATATGACAGTGTCACAAAGGTATAACCTTTTGTATCAACTTCTGACAAAGCAGCAGTAATTACCATAAATTACCATTGAAGGATGTAAAAAGTGTACAGGGAAATTATTGATATTTTTAGGCTTCTCAAGAGCCCTAGGGCCTTGAAAAATACATAGTCTTATGAATAAAATACCTCCTAGAATACTGTTTTAAATTATACATATTATATATGTGTATTATAAAAAGATTTGAGATATTTATGAAGTTATAAAGTTATACTAGCCTGATCAGGTGGCCATAAAAAAATTAATCACAGATTAGTTGACTGAATAACAGAATTCTTTTTTTCACATTTCTAAAGCTAGAAGGACTTCCCAGGTGGTGCTAGTGGTAAAGAACATGCCTGCTAATGCAGGTAACTTAAGAGACACAAGTTCAATTCCTGGGTCAGAAAGATCCCCTGGAGAAGGCCATGGCAATTCACTCCGGTATTCTTGCCTGCAGAATCCCATGGACAGAGGAACCTGGAGGGCTACAGTTCATAGGGTCACAAAGAGTCGGATATAACTTAAGTAACTTAGCACAGAGGCTAGGAGTCCAAGATCAGAGTGTCTGTATCAGGTCTGATGAGCTTCTCTACCTGGATTTCAGTCATCTTTCTTTTTTTGTGTCTTCACCTGTCAGAGACAGCTCCGGAGTATCTTCCTCTTCCTATAAGAGCATCCATATTATCAAACAGGACTCCACCCTTATGAGTTCAGTTAACCTTTATCATCTCTTTGATGGTCTTATCTCCAACACACAGGTGGTGTTTAACATATACATTATGGGAAGACAAATCAGTCTATAGAAAAAATGAAAACATGATTTGCTTATTATTAAATAAACCCCATTTATTTTGGTGGAAACAGAAAACAATAAATAATTAATTAGAACAAAATTATCTACATTCCTACTCCCACGGCAAATGTTCAGTGTTACATTTCATTATAGTCACAATTCTGTATATGTTGCTTGAAAAAAAAAAACTTAAAATTTAGTATTATGTTTATTTCTATTAAAATAAACTCTACAGAAATGATTTGTAAGGATTTTAAAATATTTTTACAAACACATGATCAGAAAAATGTTTCTAAGTAAAAGACACAAATGGTAGCATATTTTTCATCTTTCATCAGTTTGTCTGTCTTTTCTTTATCTTGTTTTTTTCTCAAGTAGAAGATACATTAATGTCACACATCAGTCTCTCCCCAGTAACTGTTCTCATAAGAGCTCCTCATGCACCCAGTATCAGTAGTTGCCACAAATGGGTCACATATGAGCTAAAGTCCTTAGTGCTGGGGCTTCTGGATGTGCTCTTGAATATGTAAGCTCTCTTGCTGGTATTGGCCATATCTACTAACCTGAGGGCATTGTACAATATAATTATCTATGCATGCCTTAGTCTGAAAATATTTAGGAGACACTGCTGAAGTCTCAGGTTCTAGGGATACTGTGATGAACACATTCATGAGCTAAAGTATATTCGGGGTTTCATGTTTTATTAATATTACATTAAGCTTCCCAAGTGACATTAATGGCAAAGACACACCCACCAATGCAGGATTCATAACAGAGGTGAGTTTGATCCCTGGTTTTGGGAAGATCCCCTGCAGGAGGGCATGGCAACCAATATTCTTGTCTGAAGAATCCCATATACAGAGGATTCTGGTTGGCTACAGCCCATAGGGTCACAAAGAGTATGATACAACTGAAGCAACCTAGCATGCAATAATATTAGATTAAACTCCTCTGAGTGAAAAAAAAAAAATGAGATGATTAGATAACATCACTAACTCAATAGACATGAATCTGAGCAAACTCCCAAGAGACAGTAGAGGAAAGAGGACCTGGCACACATCAGTTCATGGGGTTGCAAAGAACTGGGTATGAAAAAGTGATGGAATAACAGTCTCTAAGTAAATGATTAATTAGAAGGAATATAGCTTTCAAGTAAATGGTGTATACTGCAAGACTGCTTTGTATAAAAGTTGTATCAGTTCACAGAACCAGTGTTATGGAATGAGTTGTGTTCCCCCAACATTCATGTGGAAGTCCCTACCCCCAATATTTGGGGATATGATCTTTAAGAAGACAATTAAAATTAAATAAGGACATACTAGAGTGGTCCAAATCCCAAAGAATAGATTTTCCTATAGAAAGAGAGATATCAGTAGTGCATATGAACAGAAGAAAGGCTGTGTGTGGACACAGAGATGTTTCCGCAAGACAGGAAGAGAAGTCTCACTAGAAACCAACCCTTTTGGCACCTTGATCTTGGACTTCTAGTCTCCAGGACTGTGAGAAAATAAATTTTGCTGCTAAAGACAGCCAGTATATGATATTTTACTACAGCAGCTTGAGCAAACAATACACTCACTAAAAAATTATGATATCCCTTTTTATGTTGATGAAATAATGATATAAAGAGATATAAAGAAAGAATTTGAAAAGTTAAAGAAATAGCAACAATATCTATGATAGTATATAAAATCCCTCAAACTGTATGTGTTTATATGTGTGCAAGTGTGTAGTGAATTCATGGAGGAGTTTTCATATNTGATGTTGATGAAATAATGATATAAAGAGATATAAAGAAAGAATTTGAAAAGTTAAAGAAATAGCTACAATATCTATGATAGTATATAAAATCCCTCAAACTGTATGTGTTTATATGTGTGCAAGTGTGTAGTGCATTCATGGAGGAGTTTTCATATAGAATTAATTTCTAAACTCAAAGAGATTGGAACTCTATTACTTTTCCAATGCATATTGTGATTGCCAAAGCAAGTAGTATTAAAAGGACAGAGAAAACAAAATGATTTTAGAAAAATTTTATGCAGTAAAGAATCAGTAAATAATGAGTGAATTTCGAAATATTTTTATGGATAAGAAATTGTAACATATTTTAGAAAAAGTGAAATAGTTTTTAAGGAAATTGATAGCATTCTCAAAAACTACCAGTAGATGGTGTAACAGGAGTAACCAAAATTAAGAAAACACCTATGCATAATTTCTCAATAATCACTCTTTAATTGTTTTGTTGAAGAGAGGATTTTTTAAAAATAATATGAGTTGTTTTATGAGCAAGTGCCTATATAAAGTGTATTTAAGTTATCTCCACAGTATTTTCTTTTAACTGCCACAATTGACTCAAACATAAGTAGGAGGAAAGATATGACACATTATTTTTCTCCTTTCATTAAGTTCCATGCACAGACATTTCAAAGTTTACTTACTTCCATGGTAGCTCAGATGGTAAAGAATCTGCCTGCAACGCAGGAGACCAGGGTTTGATCCCTGGGTTGGGAAGATCCCTTGGAGAAATGAATGGCAATCCACTCCACTTTTTTTGCCTGGAGAATTCCATGGGCAAAGGAGCCTGGAGGGCTACAGCCT
This sequence comes from Raphicerus campestris, assembly GCA_006410735.1. NCBI lineage: Eukaryota > Metazoa > Chordata > Mammalia > Artiodactyla > Bovidae > Raphicerus > Raphicerus campestris. Next base: position 851,268 of record SJYW01015080.1, read on the forward strand.
ATAGGGTTTCAAAGAGTCAGATACAGCTGAGCGAGTAACACACACATGCATTTAATTCTTCATAGATTTCATGCATAGACTTTATGCATTTAATAAAATACATGCATACTATATACGTCTTTTTTTGTCCTAACACAGCAATTCTCTTTCATAAGACAACATTAATGTAATCCATACTGGTCTATGAGAAAATAGTGCCTATCTTATTAAAAACACACACACACACACACAGTTGTACCTTGGTATCCAGGGGGCATTGTTTCCAAGAGTTCCTATGAATACCAAAATCCCAGTATGCTCAATACACCATCCTCTCTATCCACAGTTCCCCACCCAAGATTCAACCAGCTGAAGATTCTGCAGAACTAATAGGTATTAAAAAAAAAATCCAAATATAAGTTGACTTGGACAGTTTAAATTCCTGTTGGTCCAGGGTTTACTGTATATTGCTAGAGTTGAATTAAACAATATATTTGCTATTCTCTTACTATCAGAAATTATAAATGTATCAAAGAATACATATTTAATGAGTTAATATTGTTTTAGCTATTAGAATTTCATGAATTGTCACACTAGGTGACCTCTCTGGGAGAACTAGTGCAAAATCAAAATAACAGTGTATAAAATATGAAAGAGCAGCCTCTTGCACACCTCTATATTTTACATTGTATGATCATTGCCACTAAAGCTCCCTGTCTACGATGTGGCTGGAATAATGACAATTACTTGATGTTCTCTGCGAAGTATTGTGATCATGATCGCTTTTAGAATTTGTTTAGCATCCTTGTTTTCATGTTTCTATGTTTTAGGGTCAGTTATTCATGAGATACACATCCCAATCCCCTGATTAGGACAGTTTGCAGATCATCTAAGATTTCTATTGAACGTATACACAGGGGGATAGTTTATGACAGTCAGCTCTTTCCAGTTCTCCACCTACCAGCTCATGTTTAGCATCATGTTCCCTCTTTCTTTTCTGAAGTGAACTGTGACCCCATGACCCAACTTTTTTAAGTTTGTATTTTATATTGGAGGATAGCTGGTTAGTTGAAACTGTGTTGAATAAATAACTTTATATTTATTAAGAATATAGGATAGTGTCTGATATGTAGGAAGTACTAGATCAAGTGCTCATGATTGCCCATCCCCAATACTAGTGTTTAATTACTGTATCTTTATATTAAGCCTTAAACTCACTGTAAGTCCTTCCACTTTATTCTTCTCCTTCAATGCTATGCTTACTGATCTGGGTCTTTTGCCTCTCCATATAAAATTTATAGTGTTTTTGTCAATATCCATAAAATGAATTGCAGGGATTTTGACTGAGACTGCACTGAATCTATAGATCAAGTTGGGAAGAACTGACATTCTGACAGTATGGGATCTTTCCATTAATAAAAATGGAATATCTCTCTATTCATTTAGTACTGAATAGGTATTTTTTTTTTTTAGTCCAAATATACATTGACTTGCACAGTTTAAATTCCTTTTGGTTCAGGGTTTACTGTATATTGCTAGAGTTGAATTAAACAATATATTTGTTATTCTCTTACTATTGGAGATTATAAATGTATCAAAGAATACATATTTAATGAGTTAAGATTGTTTTAGTTTTTAAATCAGAGTTTTTAAATTGTCCTCATACATTTTGTATAAATTTTGATAGATACTGATTGCTGTTTAAACATATATGTAGTATGTATCAGTGTCTGTGTCTGCGTGTGTTAAGTCACTTCAGTTGTGTCTGACTCTTTGAGACTCTATGGACTATAGCCCACCAGGCTCCTCTTGTCCATGGGATTCTCCAAGCAAGAATATTGGAGAGGATTTCCATGCCTTCCCTCCTCCAGGGCATTTTCCCAACCAGGATCGAATCCACATCTTTTATATCTCCTGCACTGGCAGGTGGGTTCTTTACCATTAGTGTCACCTGGCAAGCCCAGTATGTATCAGTAAGTCAAAACATCTGAAATTAATAAAAATATATTTTTTGAGAAGGCTATTATAACAAGAAGAATGCACCAATGAAAAGATCTGCAAGCATCTTAAAAGAAAGCGAAGTTGTTGAGTCGTGTCCAATTCTTTGCAACCCATGGGCTGTAGTCTGCCTGGCTCCCCTGTCTGTTGGATTTCCCAGGCAAGAACACTGGAGTGGGTTGCCATTTCCTTCTCCAGGGGATCTTCCCAGCCCATGGATCAAACCCAGATCTCCAACATTGCAGGCAGACTCTTTACTGTCTGAGTCACCAAGGAAACATCTTAAAGATTAGGAATAAAAGCATCTTAAAGACTAGGAAAAAAGGACTTTTATAAGGAGGCCAAAAAAATTTAGATGGAGCCAGGGTCAGGAATTTGGACAAGAAATGTTTTTCTGACCTCTGTTCAGTTGGTAGGGGTAGCTCTGCCTTCTAATTTTGCCTAAGTCTGAGAATGAATCTAAGAACAGAATCCTTCAGTTCAGTTCAGTTCAGTTCAGTTCAGTTCAGTGGCTCAGTCGTGTCCGACTCTTTGCGACCCCATGAATCACAGCACGCCAGGCCTCCCTGTCCATCACCAATTCCCAGAGTTCACTCAAACTCATGTCCATCGAGTCAGTGATGCCATCCAGCCATCTCATCCTCTGTCGTCCCCTGATGAAGCTTGGCTTGGAGAATTTTGAGCATTACTTTACTAGTGTGTGACATGAGTGCAATTATGCGGTACTTTGAGCATTCTTTGGTATTACCTTTCTTTGGGATTGGAATGAAAACTGACCTTTTCCAGTTCTGTGGCCACTGCTGAGTTTTCCAAATTTGCTGGCATATATAGTGTGGCACTGTCACAGCATCATCTTTCAGGATTTGAAATAGCTCAACAGGAATTCCATCACCTCCACTAGCTTTGCTTATAGTGATGCTTTCTAAAGGCCACTTGACTTCACATTCCAGGATGTCTGGCTCTAGGTGAGTGATCACACCATCATGATCATCTGGGTCGTGAAGATCTTTTTTGTACAGTTCTTCTGTGTATTCTTGCCACCTCTTCTTAATATCTTCTGCTTCTGTTAGGTCCAGACCATTTCTGTCCTTTATCGAGCCCATCTTTGCATGAAATGTTCCCTCAGGATCTCTAATTTTCTTGAAGAGATTTCTAGTCTTTCCCATTCTCTTATTTTCCTCTATTTCTTTAGGGTCATTATTTGCAGATAACTTAAATAAGTTAATATGTTAATAAGTTGTCATAAGTTAATATGAAGTAAATATAAATTCTGAAACACAATCATTCCATACATAATGGGTATATTAGTCAAAATTCTTCAGAGGCAAAGTTCTTTACATAGATAAATATATATATTTTTTTTTTTTAGAAATTAGATCATGCAATCACAGAGGTTGGTAAGACCATAATTGCCAGGATGGAAAACCAGGGAAGAATTGACACTGGAATTCAAGGTTCAAGACCACCTGCTGGCAGGTTTCTCTCTTGCTCAGTCTTTTTTTTCATTTATGCCTTCAGTTGATTAGATGAGCCCTACTTACATTATGTAAGGATTTCCCTGGTGGCTCAGTGGTAAAGTGTCTCCCTGCAATGCAGGAGCAACAGGAGACGTGGGTTCAACCCCTGGGTTGGGAAGATGTTCTGGAGGAGGGCATGACAACTTACTCCACTATTCTTGCCTGGACAATTCCACGGACAGAGAAGACCAGCAGGCTATAGGGTTGCAAAGAGTCGGATACAACTAAAGAGACTTAGTATGCATGAACTTACACTATGGAGGGCAATCTGCTTTAATCAAAATCCAAAATCTCAATGCTAGCCTCACCTAAAAATACCCTTAAAGAAACATCAAGGATAATAAAGTTTGACCACATAGCTGGGTATATCAGCCAAGTCTGACACATAAAATTAATCATCATAATGAATATGAGGACTTTTTTTTTTTTTTCACTCTCTCTTCCCTAACATGCTGTGACATATAGTAATGTGCATGGGATTATCTATGGTATTAATTATATAGTCAAATTCCAGACACCTCTGTTTAGTATTCTAATTCATTAAATTTCAGATAGAGGACATGGATTTACAAATTTAGCAGATTTCCTGGAAGGATTCAGATATAGGTGGACAGGCACTTTTCTTTGAGAAACAGTGTTAGTGATTTTCTTCAGTGTTTAATTAATGCTTTATGAAGTCAAGGAGACTTTATAAACCTGCAATTGTTAGTCATGGTGTGGTTTAATAGTCTGGAAATAACATATTGTCATGTACAATATTCTCTGAATTCATTAGTGTCTTTAACTTTGTTTTTTTTTTTTCGTCACTAATATACTAGGCTCATTATGCTTACCTTTTTTATCACTCTCAGTAATAAGACTTGCTAAACATAGACTCTAAATATTATTCCCTGTAGATATTATTTTAGCTGCCTTATTTATTTGGTGTTCAGTTAACATTGGCAGTGAATCAGTTGAATAATGACACCAAAAGCTTTTAGCAAGTTGCTTATTAGAACTTGTATATTGGTCTTAAAAATACATATGCATAAAACTGTCTACTCAGTTCAAAATAAAGGAATAGAAATAAAATGAAAATAAATGAATTGATATCAATGAAATATATTTATATGTTAAAATTTTTAATTAAAATAAACTTATATACTCAACAAACTAGTGGTTTGAATTTTCATACAATTAATTTTTCATATTTGGATAATTTAATTACCAATACTTGGAATTTTAAAAAATGCTCTATAATAAGAATGCAAATATACTTATTTTTTTCAGCAAAATTCTAATCCTTTAAGCTTTTGTGGTGTTTAGATAGATACAGCAAATATGACATATATACAAAATAATAATAATTCCATTTCAGTAGAATTAGCATTTATAATATTGTATGCTATAAAACAGTTGAGAAATAACTTCTGATTCTGAGCAAAATCTTGTTGGATAGGAAAACAATATCATACATTTTCTTTACTGGTGCATACAGACAGATAAATAAAATTAACATCCTTTTTTTTGTAAAGAAATTAATCAAGAATGAATTCCAGAATAAGAAAAACAATAGAAAATATTGATATGAGATGTAGTTGCTTATATGAACTGCAGAAAATGATACAGTGTCAAAAACACTTGCATAGATAAGCACATTTTACTTATTTTTAAAAATCAATATTTTATGCAAGTAATTTGCAAACCACTGTGAACTATTTTTGCATTAAATAACATGGCATCAAAGTATTCAGTTATTTAAATAAGATACTTTCTAAATCCTCATCATTATTTTAAAATAGAGTGTTCTGCTTAATATCTAAATAATTTCTCCTCCCACCCATTTTAGTTCACTTATTCCTAAAGATGTCAATGTTCATTCTGACAATCTCCTGCTTGACCAGGTCCAATTTACCTTGATTCATGGACCTAACAGGAAACTAAGACATGGCATCCCGTTCCATCTCTTCATGGTAAATAAGAAGAAAAAGTGGAAGCAGTGACAGATTTTATTTTCATGGTCTCTAAAATCACTGCTGCTGATGATTGCAGCCATGAAATCAAAATACACTTGCTCCTTGGAAGAAAAACTATAACAAATTTTGTCATGGTTTAATCACTAAGTCATGCCCGACTCTTGTGACCCCCTGGACTGTACCCACCAGGATTCCCTGTCCCTAGGATTTTCCAGGCAAGAATAATGGAGTGGGTNTAAGAAGAAAAAAGTGGAAACTGACAGATTTTATTTTCATGGTCTCTAAAATCACTGCTGATGATGATTGCAGCCATGAAATCAAAATACACTTGCTCCTTGGAAGAAAATCTATAACAAATTTTGTCATGGTTTAATCACTAAGTCATGTCCGACTCTTGTGACCCCCTGGACTGTACCCACCAGGATTCCCTGTCCCTAGGATTTTCCAGGCAAGAATAATGGAGTGGGTTGCCAATTCTGTATCCAGGGGATCTTCCCAATCAAGGGCTCAAACCTGGGTCTTCTACACCACAGGAAGATTTTTTACTGACTGAGCTACCAGGGAAGACCTTAGTGTATTAAAAAGCAGAGACATTATTTTGCCAACTAAGGCCCATCTAGTCAAAGCTATGGTTTTTCCAGGAGTCATGTATAGATGTGACAGTTGGACTATTAAAATAGATGAGAACTGAAGAACTGATGCTTTTGAACTATGGTGTTGGAGTAGACACTTGAGAGTCCAAGGGAGTGAAAGGAAATCAAGCCACTCAATTTTAAAGGAAATCAATCCTGAATATTCATTGGAAGGACTGATGCTAAGGCTGAAGATCCAATACTTGGTCACCTGATGTGAAGAACTGATTCATTGGAAAAGACCCTGATACTGGGAAAGATTGAAGGCAGGAGGAGAAGGGTTGTTAGAGAATGAGATGGTTAGATGTTATCAGTGACACAATGGACATGAGTTTGAGTAAGCTCCAGGAGTTGGAGATGGACTGGGAAATCTGGCGTGCTCAGCAGTCCATGGGGTTGCAAAGAGTCAGACACGACTGAGTGACTGAACTGAACTGAACTGGTATCAGGTAGCACTTAACTCCTTATTTCTAACTTTTTCCTATGGCTAATACCCCAAAACTTCTTTCATCAGAAAAACTATAGATACTACTCCTACTTCCTATACTCTTTTAGAGTCTTCAGTTTAATTTGCCCTATGTCATCTCTCAGGTTAAACTCTTTTCTATAAAGCAGGTTTTATCTTTAAAAATATCTAAGCAAAATTCAAAGTTATATATAATTATAGATATAAACATATTTCAATTCATATTTACATCTGTGACAATAGGTTAAAAGTTCACCTCTGGTATTTTAAATGGATAGCTACCATATCACATGAAGTAAGCTCTTTGAAAGATAATTGGAAAGTCACTGTTTACCGGTAGTAGATGAATGAAAGTAGATTACACTTATTCCATAATTTATACGCTTTTGTACATCTGTTTTATTGTGTACTTAAATATATGTGAGTATAAATATATTTTACATTTTGTCTATATTAATATAGTGTTCAGTTCAGTTCAGTTCAGTTGCTCAGTCATGTTCAACTCTTTGCGATCCCGTGAATCGCAGCACGTCAGGCCTTCCTGTCCATCACCAACTCTCGGAGTTCACTCAGACTCACGTCCATTGAGTTACTGAGGCCATCCAGCCATCTCATCCTCTGTCGTCCCCTTCTCCTCCTGCCTCCAGTCCCTCCCATAATCGGAGTCTTTTCCAATGAGTTAACACTTCACATTAGGTGGCCAAAGTACTGGAGTTTCAGCTTTAGCATCATTCCTTCCAATGAAATCCCAGGGCTAATCTCCTTCAGAATGGACTGGTTGGATCTCCTTGCAGTCCAAGGGACTCTTAAGAGTCTTCTCCAACACCACAGTTCAAAAGCATCAATTCTTCAGTGCTCAGCTTTCTTCACAGTCCAACTCTCACATCCATACATGACCACAGGAAAAACCATAGCCTTGACTAGATGGACCTTAGTCAGCAAAGTAATGTCTCTGCTTTTGAATATTCTATCTAGATTGGTCATAACTTTTCTTCCAAGGAGTAAGCACCTTTCAATTTCATGGCTGCAGTCACCATCTGCAGTGATTTTGGAGCCCTCCAAAATAGTCTGACACTGTTCCCACTGTTTCCCCATCTAGTTCCATGAAGTGATAGGACCAAATGCCATGATCTTAGGCAATCATATATTATGAGGTTATACATCCTGCTTTATTTCTAAAATGTGTTAATATGTGTTTTAAAAATAATGATTACATTCGAGAAACTTGGCAAGCATTTAAACAAGTATACGGTTTAACATAATCAGTATATCACTGGTATAGCATATAATCCCCCACACAAATGTGAACAGAGCACATATCCTTTGTATTCTTCCCCAGAGAACTTGTAACTTCAGTCTAATAATATGGAAATACAAAAATCAAAAACTTATGATTATGCCATCTGTACCAGGTCTACATTCCTCAACATTATAAAGATCATGGAAAATAGGAAAGGGGAAAACAGCACATATGAGGGAATGCTGGGGACACCTGACAACTGAGTACATTGTGGAATCTTTGATGAGATCCTAGGAAAAAAAGAAGACATTAATGGAAAAAAAGGTGAAACCCAAACAAAATCTGAAACTTACTTAATAGTGATGTACCAAACAGTGGAAACAGTGTCAGACTTTATTTTTGGGGGCTCCAAAATCACTGCAGATGGTGACTGCAGCTGTGAAATTAGAAGATGCTTACTCCTTGGAAGAAAAGTTATGACCAACCTAGATAGCATATTCAAAAGCAGAGACATTACTTTGCCGACTAAGGTCCATCTAGTCAAGGCTATGGTTTTTCCTGTGGTCATGTATGGATGTAAGAGTTGGGCTGTGAAGAAAGCGGAGTGCTGAAGAATTGATGCTTTTGATCTGTGGTATTGGAGAAGACTCTTAAGAGTCCCTTGGACTGCAAGGAGATCCAACCAGTCCATTCTGAAGATCAACCCTGGGATTTCTTTGGAAGGAATGATGCTGAAGCTGAAACTCCAGTACTTTGGCCACCTCATGCAAAGAGTTGACTCATTGGAAAAGACTCTGATGCTGGGAGGGATTGGGGGCAGGAGGAGAAGGAGACGACAGAGGACAAGATGGCTGGAAGGCATCACAGACTCAATGGACGTGAGTCTGAGTAAACTCTGAGAGATGGTGATGAACAGGGAGGCCTGGCGTGCTGCGATTCATGGGGAGGCAAAGAGTCAGACACAAATGAGTGACTGAACTGAGCTGAATATCAACTTTTTTTTTCTTTTTTTAAATATTTTAATTGGAGGCTAATTACTATAAAATATATAGTAAAATATAAAATATATATAAAATACTATAAAATATTGTACTGATTTTACCATACTTGAATGCACCATGGGTGTACATGTGTTCCCCATCCTGAATTCCCCCTCCCACCTCCTTCCCTATCCCATCCATCAGGGTCAGCCCAGCGCACCAGCCCTGAGCACCCTGTCTCATGCATCAAACCTGGACTGGCGATCTCTTTCATATATGATAATATACACGTTTCAGTGATATTCTCTGAAATCATACCACACTCTCCTTCTCCCACAGAGTCCAAAAGACTTCTATACGTCTGTGTCTCTTTTGCTGTCTCACATATAGGGTCATTGTTACTATCTTTCTAAATTCCATATATGTGTGTTAGTATACTATACTGGTGTTTTTCTTTCTGACTTACTTCACTATGTATAATAGGCTCCAGTTTCATCCACCTCATTACAACTGATTCAAGTGTATTCTTTTTAATGGCTGAGTAATATTCCATTGTGTATTTGTACCACAGCTTTCTTATCCATTTGTCTGCCAGTGGACATCTAGATTGCTTTCATGTTCTGGCTGTTATAAACAGTGCTGCGATGAACATTGGGGTAAAAGTGTCTCTTTCAATTCCTGTTTCCTCAGTATGTATGCTCAGCAGTGGGATTGCTGGGTCATATGGCAATTCTATTTTCAGTTTTTTAAGAAATCTCCACACTGCTCTCCATAGTGGCTGTACTAGTTTGCATTCCCACCAACAGTGTAAGAGGGTTCCCTTTTTTCCACTTCCTCTCCAGCATTTGTTGTTTGTAGACTTTTTGATAGCAGCTATTTTGACTGGCATGAGATGGTACCTCATTGTGGCTTTGATTTACATTTCTCTGCCAACATCAATTTATTAACTTGATAATTATACCATCAAAATGTATAGTGTTAATAGTGTCAGAAAATTGATGATGGGTATTCAAAAAACCTCTGTATAACATTGTAAATTTTCTCAATCCAAAATGAAAAGTTTAATTAAAAAGACATTATACTTGTATGTATGTATGCATGTATGCATTTACTATGGACTTTAGATGCATTTGTTGACTGTACATTACACTGTCATCATTTACACTTGTTTTCTTCACAAAATAACTATATATGCTGTGTATTAATCATTTTTTTAGTTTTGTAGATGCTTGTATCAATTGCCAACAATGATAGTTTTATTTCTTGCTTATTTAGCAGATTGATTACAAAAGCGTTCTTGACTTTTGAGCCCACTCTGTTTCTGTGTCTTTAACAATACTACTTTGCAGTTTCTGTCACAGTGAGATTGAGTTTATTTCCACATTGCAAATTTCTGCACTGGTCTTATGAATTGCTTTTGCCAATAGTATGTAGCAGAAATACTGTTATACCACTTCCAAATGCAAACCTCAGAAAGTTTGGCATGCTTCTTCTCACTCCCTTGGAAACCTGCTGCTGCCATGGGAAAAGGTTTTGGCCAATGTGCTAGATCCTGAGAAACAATGTCTGATCACGTTACTTAACCAAGCAGACAGACAATCAACTGCCAGATATATATCAGATGTCTACTTAGAATAGCTGGTCTCCCACTAGACATGTAAAAGTAACCACTGAAATATGAGTCCAGCTGAGATCAGTCAAATAGTACTAGCTCAAGTGATCTATAGACTCATAAAAATTAACAAATAGTTCTTGTTAATTGCTACTATGGAATAAGTAACAGAAATGCCTTATCATACATATATATTAACAAGTTTTACTTTATGCACTTCTATGCAAGTCCAACAAATAATTTTATGCATATAGTGTTTTAGACATCATCTTTTATCTATTTAAAAAATCAAATAATTTCTGTATTTATTTAATATGTTGGTTTACCTTTTTAGATGTTCTGTAATAAGCCATCTTAACATTCTTGAACTATATATAGTAGAGTTCATTTTGTCCATTAAAAATAGATTGTAGTTTGAATTATATAATGCTTTATCTAAAATTTTTCACTGTAATATATAAGTGAAATATGTCTACATATTATATATTCTTTTGCACTGCCTTTTAGAATTTAAAAATCCAATGGTATAATAAATGTGAATAAAGAGTGAGGCATGGTTTGCTTTGTTTGTTTCTTTTTAAACAACCCTAAGAAATTAACTGGGCTTCTCTGATGGCACTAATGGTAAAGAAACTGCCCGTCAATGCTAGAGACATAAAAGATGTGGGTTTGATCCCTGGGTGTGCAAGATCCCTGGAGGAGGGCATGGCAACCCACTCCATTATTCTTGTCTGGAAAATCCAATGGACAGAGGAGCCTGGTGGGCTCCATATGGTTGCAAAGAGTCAGACATGACTGATGCAGCTAAGCATGCATGCACACAAGAAGTTAACTGCTTCTTGGCATTTAGGTTACAATTAACTACAATAACAACTTGCAAATAGCTTTGTTTTAGGAAAACTTAAAAAAATAATTTTTGAGTTATTTTTCATGAAAAAAATGTCTGATGTTTTCTTTTTTAATCTATTTTGCTGATTTCTTCTCTTTAATTCTCCTGAATTTTGTTATCGACACAAAATCTTTTTCGGTTGTCATTATGCAACTTAATCTAAGATTTTTTGACCAATAACCAAATAGGAAATTACACATGAAGAATAAGAACAAGGTAGAAGGATATACTTTACTGGGTACCAAGTATTAAAAAATATAAGGCATTCATTCCATTTTCAGAATAGCATCTAAAGAGTTCTGCATACCTTTTCCCAGAAAAAAAAAAAACCACAACTGAAAATTATTTTTAAAATAACTCTTTAAATTATGAAAATTACTCTAAGGATATACTGTAAGTTAATAAACATGTATTTAAGAATTTCTACCAAATCTTTTTTTTTCAAGATTATAATAAAGTTTATTGATTGAAATAGTGTGACAATATATTCCTAATACAATGAAGAATACGGCCTATCTTTGTTACAAGGTATTTTATAGTTGGTTAAAAATGCCCAAGCCATATGCCTAAGCATGAAAGTAAAAACAAAGTATAGCAAACACAAAACAAAACTTGATTCTACCTAATGACTTTCATGAGGCAACCATAACTTTTTTAAGCCAGACGTTAGGACTATTGAACTTCAAAAACTTAAATGCTGTTGGCCATGTATAGTCCTTACTCCCAACCCATCCCATTGCTGTTAGTTGCCCCTCAAAATGACAGTAAATTCCCCAAAAAAGCATAATTCAAAAACACAGATTAAAGTAACTTTAGCTTTTAGATGTATGCTCAAATTCACTTTTTATAACTTTATAGAAAAGCAGTAAGGCTAATTCTCTAGCTCTTTCTCTCTTACTATCTCCCTCCTTGCATTTCTTTTTTAAATTTTTTTATTTTATTTTATGCTACTTTACAATACTGTATTAGTTTTGCCATAATTTGACATGAATCAGCCACATGTGTACATGTGCTCCCAATCCTGAAACCCCCTCCCACCTCCCACCCCATATCATCTCTCTGGATCATCCTGGTGCACCAGCCCCAAGCATCCTGTATCCTGTATTGAACATAAACTGGCACTTCATTTCTTACATGATAGTATACATGTTTCAATGCCATTCTCCCAAATAATCACACCCTCTCCCTCTCCCACAGAGTCCAAAAGTTCATTCTATACATCTGTGTCTCTTTTGTTGTATCACATACAGGGTCATCATTACTATCTTTCTAAATTCCATATATGGGTGTCAGTATACTGTATTGATGTTTTTCTTTCTGACTTACTTCACTATGTCTAATTGGCTTCAGTTTCATCCATCTTATTAGAACTGATTCAAATTTACTCTTTTTAAGGGTTGAGTAATACTCCATTGTGTATATGTACCAC
>SJYW01015080.1:886422-916113 GCA_006410735.1 Raphicerus campestris
TTAGTCATAAGAGTTGGTTTTCAAAATTGAGCACAGAATATAAATCAAAATAGCAGTTATCTATCGGTAGTAAAATTATAGGAGGATTTTAATTGTTCTTATTTTTAGGTACATTTTTTCCAGTTGTCTATATTGAACATAAATGCCTCTGAGACAAAGAGTACCATGACCACAGGGACAGCAACCAAAGCAAAAATAAAAAAAAAAGAAAATTGGTATAAAAATAGCCATCTCCATGCTAAAATCTCTTTCAGTCATACGGGACTTAGTGGTAAAAGATAACCTAACCTGACAGCAACAGTGATGGTAAAACCTGTGAGAAACAGTAGTTTCAGAAAGCAGCTCTCATTTATGAAGTGTCTGCAGCACGTTCATTGTGACTCTGCTACTGGCCCAGCAGTGGGCTGGTCAGAAGTACTCACATGCCTATGTGATCCAATGAATGCCTCACACAAAACACAATTTAGATACTGAGATTTGGATGATTTACCTTCCTCAAGGGAGAAATTAATTTTCTCATATCTTATNAGTGGTAAAAGATAACCTAACCTGACAGCAACAGTGATGGTAAAACCTGTGAGAAACAGAAGTAGTTTCAGAAAGCAGCTCTCATTTATGAAGTGTCTGCAGCACGTTCATCGTGACTCTGCTACTGGCCCAGCAGTGGGCTGGTCAGAAGTACTCACATGCCTATGTGATCCAATGAATGTCTCACACAAAACACAATTTAGATACTGAGATTTGGATGATTTACCTTCCTCAAGGGAGAAATTAATTTTCTCATATCTTATAGTAGAGATTTTCAACGGAAAATCTGTAATGGAAGAAATGTTTGCATACAGGTATGGGGAAGCCATTCTGGCTTATACGTAATGTAGCCTGAATTTTATGTCAAGAACAGCCTGACTTGTGGCCTGTCAAACATATATTTCACATCTGCTTTAATCATTACAGAATATCCACTCTGAAGGTGAAACTAATGCCTCCCTTCTGATGAGACCACTGTTAGCACGGTTTCTCAGATAAGCTTCCCTTAGCAAATGCCAATGTATTGCGACTTGTTGCATACATGCTAAACTGGTAATTAAACATCTCAGTTGAAACTTGGAAGCAATGTACCCCTGTCAAGTTCGATGTACACTTTTTGTTCTAAGAAGGTATACTGTTGAAAATTACACTTCTTTGGAGCACTTTCTTCCTTAGCGGTGGCTGCCCTCATGGAGCTAGTCTTGAACATGTCTTAAATAAAGTGCTCTCTCACTCATTCGTGTCTGATCCTTTGTGAATCCATGACTGTAGCCTGCCAGGTTCCTCTGTCCATGGGATTCTCCAGGCAATAATACTGGAGTGGGTAGCCATTCCCTGTGGAAAGGGATCTTCCCAACCTAGGGAACAGGCCCATGTCTCCTAAGTATTCCAGCACTGGTAGGAGGACCCTTTACCACTGGCACCACTTGGAAACTCTCTCTTCTATTTCTCTGTATATTGAATATTTTACTGAATATTTATGTGAACATTACAATATCTAAAAGAGATTCAGTATCTCAAAACAACTCAGAGAGAATTGTAGAATTTAAAATGAAATTAGGAATTCAATATATCCTTTTAAAAACAGGCTAGATCCAACATAGGATTATTTGACTGGGTACATCCAGAAATGAAAAAGAAAAAAAAAAATTGATAGTGTTGAATAAAGTGGATGGGGTAAAAAATATGTGAGAAGGATAAACATTATCATATAAATATCATTTAAGCAGAAATATTTTGAGAAACATTAGCTAAATATTTTTTTAAAGCTCATGATGGACATTAACTCCCAGATTTTTGAAGTACCATGCCCAAGAAAAAGAAATGCAAATGCAAAAAGGCAAAATGATTCTCTGAGGAAGCCTTACAAATAGCTGAAAAAAGAAGAGAAGCAAAAGGCAAAGGAGAAAAGAAAAGATATACCCATTTGAATGCAGAGTTCCAAAGAATAGCAAGGAGAGGTAAAAAAGCCTTCCTCGTGATCAGTGCAAAGAAATAGAGGAAAACAATAGAATGGGAAAGACTAGAGATCTCTTCAAGAAAATTAGAGATACCAAAGGAACATTTCATGCAAAGATGAGCTCAATAAAAGACAGAAACAGTATGGACATAACTGAAGCAGAAGATATTAAAAAGAGATGACAAGAATACACAGAACTATAAAAAAAGATCTCCATGAACCAGAAAACCATGATTGTGTGTTCATGCACCCAGAGCTAGACACCTTGGAATGTGAAGTGAAGTGGTCCTTAGGAAGCATCACTATAAACAAAGTCAACAGAGATGATGGAACTCCAATTGAGCTATTTCAAACCCTAAAAGAAGATACTGTGAACGTGTTGTACTCAATATGTTAGTAAATTTGGAAAACTCAGCAGTGGCCACAGGACTGGAAAAAGTCAGTTTTCATTCCAATTCCAAAGAAAGGCAATACCCAAGAATGTTCAAACTACTGAACAATTGCATTCATCTCACACACTAGCAAAGTAATACTCAAAATTCTCCAAGCTAGGCTTCAACAGTATGTGAACCAAGAACTTCCAGATGTTCAAGCTGGATTTAGAAAAGGCAGAGGAACCAGAGATCAAATTGTCAACATTTATCGGATTATAGAAAAAGCAAGAGAATTCCAGAAAAATATCTACTTCTGATTTACTGATTATGCCAAAGCCTTAAACTGTGTGCATCATTAAAAACTGTGAAAAAATCTTAAAGAAATGGGAATACCAGACCACCTTATCTGCATCCAGAGAAATCTGTATTCAGGTCAGGAAGCAACAGTTAGAACTGGACTTCGAACAGTGGACTGGTTCCAAATTGGGAAAGGAATATGTCAAGACTGTATATTGTTATCCTGATTATTCAACTTATATTCAGAGTACATCGTGCAAAATGCTGGGCTGGATGAAGCAGAAGTTGGAATCAAGACTGCTGGGAGAAATATCGGCAACCTCAGATATGCAGATCACACCATTCTTATAGCACAAAGTGAAGAGGAACTAAAGAGCCTCTTGATGAAGGTGAAAGAAGAGAGTGAAAAAGCTGACTTAAAACTCAGCATTCAAAAAACTAAGATCATGGAATCTGATCCCATCACTTCATTGAAAATAAATGGGGAAACAATGGAAACAATTACAGACATTATTTTCTTGGGCTTCAAAATCACTCAGATGGTGACTGCAGCCATGAAATTAAAAGACACTTGCTCCTTGGAATAAAAGCTATGACCAACCTAGACAGCATATTAAAAAGCAGAGACATTACTTTGCAAACAAAGGTCTGTCTAGTTAATGCTATGGTATTTCCAGTGGTCATGTATGGATGTAAGAGTTGGACCATAAGGAAAGCTGAGCACTGAAAAATTGATGCTTTTGAACTGTGGTGTTGGAGAAGACTCTTGAGAGCCGCTTGGACTGCAAGGAAATCAAACCACGCTATCCTAAAATAAATCAATCTTGACTATTCACTGGTAGTACTGACGCTGTGGAGAAGGCAATGGCAACCCATTCCAGTATTCTTGCCTGGAAAATCCCATGTACGGAGGAGCCTGGAAGGCTGCAGTCCATGGGGTTGCTAGGAGTTAGACACAACTGAGTGACTTCACTTTCACTTTTCACTTTGATGCACTGGAGAAGGAAATGGCAACCCACTCCAGTGTTCGTGCCTGGAGAATCCCAGGGATGGGGGAGTCTGGTGGGCTGCTGTCTCTGGGATCGCACAGAGTCGGACACTACTGAAGCGACTTAGCAGCAGCAGCAGTACTGATGCTGAAGCTGAAGCTCCAATACTTTGGCCACCTGATGCAAAGAACTGACCCATGAGAAAAGGCCCTGATGCTGGGAAAGGCTGAAGGCAGAAGGGGATGACAAAGGATGAGATAGTTGGATGGCATCACCAACTTGACGGACACGAGTTTGAGCAAGCTCGGAGTTGGTGATGGACAAGGAAGCCCGGTGTGCTGCCATCCATGGGGTCACAAACAGTCAGATATGACTGAGGAACTGAACTGAATTCCTGAAGTAAAATAAAAATTTATGCTATTTAGTCGTTAAGTCATTTCTGACTCTTTTGTGACCCAAAGGACGGTAGCCCACCAAGTTTCTTTATCTATGGCATTTCCCAGGCAAGAATACTGGAGTAGGTTGTCATTTTCTTCTCCAAAAAATGTATTAGAATTATTAAGAAGAAGATCACACATAAGCATATCTTAATATAGCTGCTGAAATTGAAAAATACCTGTATGAGAAACAGGTTTTTAAAAATTTGGACATGTAATATGTGAGATTCAAAAGACATAAAACCTACTAATATGTCATGCAAATAACAGTCAAGTAAATATTTGTTTATATAGTGATATTTCACAGAAAAGCCTCTAGATTAAAAAAAAAAATGCTAGTGCTAAAGAGGGCTGAAGTGTCTTTATACTTAATTTTGTGACAAAATGTGTCTACAACAGTGCCAAAATATGGTAGAAGTTCATATTTGCTGTTTCTAAGCCTGAACATAATGTATGAAACTGAAAGCGTCAGTCGCTCAGCCATATTGGACTCTTTGGAATCCCATGGACTGTAGTATGCCAGGCTCCTCTGTCCATGGGATTCTCCAGGCAAGAATAGTGGAGTGGGTTGCCATTCCCTTCTTTGGGGGATATTCCCAACCCAGGGATTGAACCTGTGTCTCCTGCAGTGTAAGCAAATTCTTTACCCTCTGAGTCACCAAAATGAAATTCATACTGCTTTGTGGGTGTATTCAGTTTCTTTTGCTGTTGCTCATTGGCTAAGTGGCGTCCCACCCTTTGTGATGCCATGGACTGTAGCAGGTCAGGCTTCCCTGTTCCTCAGTGTCTCCTGGAGGTTGCTCAAACTCATGTTCATTAAGTCAATGATGCCATCCAATCATCTCATTCTCTGTTGCCCCCTTTTCTTCCTGCTCTCAGTCTTTCCCAGCATCAGAGTCTTTTCCAATGAGTTGGCTCTTCTCATCAGGTGGCCAAAGTATTGGAGCTTCAGTTTCAGCATCAGTCCTTCCAATGAATATTCAGGACTGATTTCCTTTTGGATTGACTGTGTTGATCTCCTTGCAGTTCAAGGGACTCTCAAGAGTCTTTTCCAACACCACAGTTCTAAAGTACTAGTTCTTCAGCACTCAGGCTTCTTTATGGTCCAGCTCTCACATGATACATGATTACTGGAAAAACCAAAGCTTTGACTATATGGACTTTTGTCAGCAAACTGATGTCTCTGCTTTTTAATATAAAGGTCATAACTTTCCTTCCAAGGAGCAAGTGTCTTTTAATTTATTGAGTCATTGTTCGCAGTGATTTTGGTGCCCAAGAAAATAAAATCTGACAATGTTGAGGCTATTTCTCCATCTATTTGGCATGAAGTTATGGGCTCAGATGACACGATCTTGGTTTTTTGAATGTTGAGTTTTAAGTCAGATTTTTCACTCTCCTATTTCACCCTTTTCAAGAGGCTCTTTAGTTCATCCTCCCTTTAGCCATTATTAGAGCATCATTTTTATATTTAAGATTTAAAATCATGTATAAGATTGATAAACTTAATCAAATTTCATTATCCATATACTTTTATAAATATATGACTAAAAATTTTTAGTTTCTAATTTGTGTTGTTTTGATTTGAATGTAATATCTACTATTCAGTAAATATAAATATAGAAGTAGAGAAAAAATGGTTATACCTTCTATAACCTCACTATACTTAAGAACATATTAATATTTCTCTAAGCTTGAGAAAATGCAATAAATCTTTCTATACTAGGACCATTTCTATTCCAAGTAAATATATTTGAATGGGTACCATGAAGCAGCTTCCAAAGGCAGAATAGGACGATAGCAGGAACATTGCTTGGAGCCAGAAATCAATTTGGTTTCAGAGGAATCTTTTGCTGCCCTAACCTGAATCACAGAATAGTATAGCTACACTGGTGATATCTATATCTTTTATAGAATCCAGCACTTTTAATTTTCCTCTTCCTGGGTATGTTGAGTATTTCAGAAAAAAACTTGTTTCTTTATTTGTTTTCATATCTAAAAAAGTATTGCTGTTGCTGTCTGTCGAACACTCCACATTTTGTAAGTATATAATAGATTATATCATCTGTTTAACCATAAGATTAAATAAAAATAACATATCATGGGAAGCACATACAAAAATGTAAAGTGTTATAAATTCTATATTTATAATTAAAAGAACTACTTTCATACCACAAATAAGCTGATCATTTAGTAATTTAAATAAAAAATATAGCATACAATGTTTCAGAAACAATTTAAAGAATTCTCTGTAAACTTTTATTATTTCTGTAACATTTGAGTAAAATTCCTGCTTACTAGAATTATCATTACATATTAAACCATTAAAGAAGAATTTCTTTCTCTAATGTTGCCTCAGTTTTTTCTTATTTTTGCTTTGCATTTATTTCTAGAAATAATACATACATTTCTTTTTTAATTTTAGAAAATTTTGTGATCCAAAAGTTAAATTTTAGGTTACTAAGAAACTTTAAAGGGATTATGAAAATTTTTTCAATAAATCATTATAATGTATTAAAAGGCAGGTTTTTAAGTGTTATGATGATACAAATCATAACCATAAAATCCCCGTTTAATATTTATTATTCAAATTTTAGTTTTTCTAGTATGTTAGCAAAGTTGTGAATATACCACCACAATCTAATTCTGGAATATTTCATCAGCCCCACAAAAAACCTCTGCAAACATTCCCATTCTATCTCACTCAACTTAACCCCATCTTTAGCTCTAGCCAACCACTAATATACTTTTTAGAATTGCATATTTTGAACATCTCATAAGAATGGGATCATAAATGGCCCTCTGTGACTAACTTCTTCCACCTAGCATAGTATTTCAATCCTTTATCAGTACTTGCTTCTTTTTAAATAAGAGTATAGTTGCTTTATAAGAAAGTGAATTAGCTATATGTATACATATGCCCCTCCCTCGTGGTCCTTCCTGCCACCTTCCCACCTCACCTGTCTAGGTCACCATAGAACACCTAGCTGAGTTCCTTGTGCCATATGTCTCCTGCCTTGGCAGGCAGGTTCTTTACCACTAGTACCACCTGTGAAAACCTGATTATGATTTTAGCCATGGACTTTTCATATATGGACAATGTGCCTAAGTTCATTCCTTCTATCCCTTTTCTGTAAGAGATATATATATATATATATATATATATTATCATTAGTAAGTAAATGCTGAATTTTGTTAAAAACACTTTCCTGCATCTATCCATCTTTCCATTCTGTTAATGTCTGCGTAATGTATCATTTATTTTAAAAGCTCTCCAGTACTGTTTCAAACATTTTTCTTTTTTCAAATCTTGAGAACCCTGACCAAGTGTTAAGTCTAGTTGCAGCATTATGGAATAAAAATTAAGTGACAGCTTAATTAAATGTAAGTAGAATCATTGATGCATATATTTTAGTTGAGGTGTAGAAACAGAAATAGACATAAGCTATTCTACATATGTTCAGTCAAATTCAACAAAAGTGGCTACAATCTTTCCAAAGATAATCATTGAATTTGTCTTGTTTGGGAAATTTTTAACTGTGAAAAAAAAAGTGCCTTAAAGTTCATAAAATACAGAACACGAAATGAGCCATTAAATAAGTAACTTCTGTGCAAACTGATTGTTCATACAAGAGTTAATATTTTTGCTTATGATTAGGTTATATACTGACTAGGCCCTTTGGCATTTTATATCACTTTTAAGCAGATTTATACCAAATTGTAAATGAAGTGATTTTGAAGCCACAATATGGATTTATTTTCTAAAAGAAATAATGTTGCAGATTTCTGTGGTGTTCTTCATAGATCCCCCAACAAGACTGAGGTCCCATTCCTCCATTTTCTGGGAATATTTATGGATGATAGTTTTAATCTCAATTCTTCTCCAGGAATTTCTCTCAGTCCCAGCATATCAGGTATCAAGGTAGCCTGTAACCCATAACTATTTAAGCACAGTTGGAACAGATAGAGACCCAAAGGTCCTTGACCCTTCACCATGTCCTCTGCCTGCCTTTTTTCTGTGGAAAACTTTAGTCAAAAAACAAGTTTAATCACAGAAATGAGAACATGTGAAAGCAAAGGAAAGCAGCCAAAGGAAACCAAATAATAATAATGTAATCATTCAGCATAGTCAAGGATCTTTAGTTCCATCTCAAGGACTATAGATAATATTCTGAGCAATATCCTGTGAGCTGCCTTATAGATACTGAAACTCCAGGTGAATATAGTTAACTACATGATGACCAGACTGTNCATTAAGCATAGTCAAGGATCTTTAGTTCCATCTCAAGGACTATAGATAATATTCTGAGCAATATCCTGTGAGCTGCCTTATAGATACTGAAACTCCAGGTGAATATAGTTAACTACATGATGACCAGACTGTATACAGGACAGGAGCTGCCACAATTCTGAGAATTGGCTGCAAAGAAATGGGAACAAATGGACCCTGAAACTAAGGATTAACTGAATCTAATAAAACCAAGATGATCCTGGTTAGACCACTTATGATCAGTTTGAAGAAAACTCTCAGAAATGACTGTGCAGTTTCTGCATGTAGTGCCCCCCCTCCCCCCAACCTCTTTTCACTGGTTGCCAGTAGGCAAGGGGAGTTTGCCTTTAGACAGATGTCTGCCACCCCCTACCCCCAGGGGTCAGCATCTGAAATAAAGCAAACTTTCCTTTCCACCAACCTGGCCTGTTTATTGACTTTGGGGCAGTGAGCAGCTGGGCCCCACATACTCTTTCAGTAACACAATACTTGCTTTACCACAAAATACAAAATCTGATTTATTTTCTCTCTTCCATGCTGGGCACACAGATTTTAAAACAGGTAACATCCAAGAACAGAATAACTCTTGAAATAGAACTATAAATCCATATAAGATACACAAGCCAAACTTGGATTCAATTATACCACTGGGGAGACATAAAAATGCCTATTTCAGAAATGTCATATACAGAAGAACAGATGTTTCAATAATAGTTATCAAACAGACTTCATGTTTATAGTACACACAAGTATTAGCTCCTCTTGTCTAAAAAAATTAAAAAGACAAAACATTCCAAAGCACTTGAATAAAAGTAAATACACACACTTATTTTATTTCAACCTTAGAATCTGCAAGTTGCATACTGCCTACTCTAATTGATCATGAAAAACTCAAATCTAGAGGCTGTTGTCAGAACCAGTCAATACCTCCACCCCTTTATAAAATAATTATGAGTATTTGTAAAGCTTAATTACAGGACACTGTCTACTTAAAGTCTGAGGTAATGTACAATTAAATATTATGATTACTAAAGTTTGATTGTTTATAATGAAAATATAAAGACATTTCAGTACATATTATAAATCACATTATTTACTACCACTCTCTAATAATTAGTTGCCAGTAGCTGTTGGGAGCCACGTTAGGCATTACTGACAAAATGGAGGCAGGGCCCCAAACCCCTCTCCTCATCTCGCAGGCACAGTCCCAGGATGAAGGAGTTAGGCCTTGTGATTCTGACTTCTTTCCTTTCTTCAGTTGAGTTGGCTGGAAAGAATGTTAAGGTTTTTGAGAGAAGCATGAGAAAACACAAAGCCTTCTGCAGTTGTGCCCAGAAAATAATCTGTAAAGTAACTGTTGACATTTGTTCAAGGATCTTTACAAAGAATGTCCCAGGATGAACATGTAGGCTGCAGCTTGAGGGCAAGGGAAGGAAGGATTGTTATCTGAGACCTGTTTGTGAGGGAACTATTTATGGCAAAAGAAGATTGCTGAGTTTAGGGTTTAGGAATAATTAAGAATAGCTAGAAGCCTTTTTAGGAGATAGTGATCTTAAGATGCTAGGGGCAAACAAGATTTAGAAAGATAAATAAACTGAGAAATGTGGCATGGCTTACAGTGTAATCACAAGTTAAGTATAGGACACATNATACATTGTCTCAGAAGCAAATATTAATTTTCAGTTCAAATATTATTCTTTATAAACATATACTACATCTTCTTATATATATATGTATATATATTTGCCTTCAAGTGTTTGTAATGTTATTATTCAATTAAATTTCTCCTAATTACACTATCCTACTGCCATTTTACAATGTATTAGAAGCAATATTCCTGTTTTGTAAATGAATAAGAAGAAAATAAACAAGTAAGGAATTGCATAACTATGAAGAAGGATTTAAATCCATTATTTAATATGGATACAGAAGATAAAGAGATGAGAAGTGGGGTTGGAAAAATGAGAGTAAAGAGGAAAAAATAAAATTTCAAACTGTACTGAATTAAAATAGGCATATTCATTATGATTCCATTTGTTTACATATATATGATATTTGTCTATTTAAGAATGTTTTGAAGATTAAAATATATTTAAAATTACAAGTGCCTAACTTATGACTGTATTTTCAAAGAAGTTTCAGAGAAATGTAAAAACTACATTTTAATAAAAAGAAAAAAGATATTTTAAAGGACACAGAAGAAGAAATATATATAACTGGACAAATATATGCTGTATACCCTCATAAGGTACTAATTGGATAAATATATACTGTATATCATAAGGTACTAATTTTTGCAATGTTCAGAATATCTACAGGTGTTTTTCAGCATATGAAAGTGATGTTTTTGAGTCTTTAGTAAATAGCCATTTCATTTAGCTGAGCCAGTTCATAGAAAATCAGTATATGTTATACCCGTTGGATTAAAAAAAATGGGTGATCCATATTGGATCATTTTAGCTGATACATAACAATGTAATAATTTGTTCTGGCAAAGATGAAGCTGTCAGAAAAAAGTTATCCTTCAGCCGAAAATGAAAATTCCAATTAAAACAGAAAGAAATAAAGCCATTTTCTGAAAAATATACTTATAAATTTAGTGTACTGTCTACAGATGCCATTTCAAATCATGAACCCACCTTAACATTGGCATTATATGGACCTTTAGGGCTTCTGGGCCTCTAGGGCTTCCCTGGTGGCTCAGAGGTTAAAGCATCTGCCTCCAGTGCGGGAGACCTGGGTTCGATCCCTGGGTCGGGAAGATCCCCTGGAGAAGGAAATGGCAATCCACTCCAGTATTCTTGCCTGGAGAATCCCATAGACAGAGAAGCCTAGTAGGTTACAGTCTACAGGGTCGCAAAGAGTCGGACACGACTGAGTGATTTCACCTCACCTCAGTGTAACGTGAGCTTCCCAGGTGGCGCCAGTGGTAAAGAACATGCTGGCCAATCCAGGAGACTTCAGAGATAGGGTTTGGATCTCTGGGTTGGGAAGGTACCCTAGAGTAGGAAATAGCAACCCACTCCAGTATTCTTGCCTGGAAAATCCCATGGATCAAGGAATGTGCTACAGTCATGGGGTTCACAAAGAGCAGAACACGACTGAAATGATCGCAAGCATGATGTCACATATCACAAACAGACATTGCTTGAAACTAGGTAAGAAAATAGATGTTACTCTGTACAAACATTTCCCTCATAAAAGGAAATAATTACCCTTGTTTTCCAGTGACTTGGTGGTAAAAAATATGCAGAGATATAAAACAAATTTTAGCCAAATTTAGTACTATTTTAGGGGGTTCTCTGATGGCACAGTGGTAAAGGATCTGCCTGCAATGCAGGGGACACAGGGGACCCAGTTCCGAACCTTGCTTGGGTAGCAAAGATCTCCTGGAGTAGGAAATGGCAACTACTCCAGTATTTTTACTTGGAGAATTACATTGACAGAGAAGCCTGGTGGGCTAGAATACAAAGGATCGCAGAGTCAGATGGGACTGNGTATTCTTGCCTGGAAAATCCCATGGACAGATGAGCCAGGTTGGCTACAGTCCATAGGTTCACAAACAGTTGGACAGGACTGAAGCACATATATTCAAGAAATAAGTTTTAAAAAATATGAACCAGGTGAGGGTTTAAAAAAAAATCCTTACATCAAAACAATCAGTGGGATTCATTTAATCCTACATTTAAATAAATAAAGGTTGAAGATGAAATAACAAGCCCATAATTTATTTTATAGTGTTCTACTGTTTTCATACTGGGTTTTCCAGTGACTTGGTGGTAAAAAATATGCAGAGATATAAAACAAATTTTAGCCAAATTTAGTACTATTTTAGGGGGTTCTCTGATGGCACAGTGGTAAAGGATCTGCCTGCAATGCAGGGGACACAGGGGATCCAGGTCCGAACCTTGCTTGGGTAGCAAAGATCTCCTGGAGTAGGAAATGGCAACTACTCCAGTATTTTTACTTGGAAAATTACATTGACAGAGAAGCCTGGTGGGCTAGAATACAAAGGATCGCAGAGTCAGATGGGACTGTACCATGCCAGTTGTTCAGTTGGCCTCAATCAGTATTTACTGAATGCATAATAAATAATTATTTGTGCATTCAATATTTCATCAAAAAAAGCAAGGACCTACAAACTTTGGAGCTCATTTTTGGCTGCTTTGTCCTTATATATTACTATTAGCTTTTTCAATGCTATTTGTTACCTCGAGAGAATTAAAGGAAAAAATGCATAGATATAAAACAAATTATAGCCAAATTTAATACTATTTTATAGGGCTCTCTGGTGGCACAGTGGTAAAGAATCTGCCTGCTAATGCAGGAGATGCAGGAGGCAAGGGTTTTGATCCCTGGGTTGGGAAGATCCCCTGGAATAAGAAATGGCAACCCACTCCAGTTTTCATGCCTGGAACATTCCATGGACAGAGGAGCCTGGTGGGCTAGAATCCATAAGGTTGCAAAGAGTCACATGGGTCTGTAAAGAGGTAGACATGACTTATCAACTAAACACCAATATTGATTATTTTAAATTATTCTATTGGAAGAATAAGATAAGTACACATCAAGATTTGAAGATTACCTATGAATCTTATTTATTTCAAGCACACACAGCATAAATAATAAAAACTTGCTTGAGCTAAACTATATATGTTTAAACATATGTGGATTTTAAAAAATAATTTAGTAAAAATTTCTACTTGGACAAAATACTTTGAGGAAAATATAATTTAGAGAAGCTTCAAATAGGTTATTTTGAATCACTCATTAATTTTTAATATTTCTAATTTCCTTCCTATTTAGTACTGCACAGGTGGAAATCCAACAGAAATAGGGGTAAATTCTTCATTTTTTATTCTTTGTAATTCTTTTTCCATTAAAATAAGTTTATCTCTACAGAAGTAGTAACTCTCTGTAGACCAAAGATTTCCTATCATATAAACGCCTGCAATGATTTACGTTCCATCTTGCAAAGCAGTTGTGTTTTAATTCATGAAAAACAAAAGATTTAAATTATGAAAACATTTTACTCAAATTTGAAAAAGCAGACTCCTAAAATATAGTTAACATGTTCATATTTTTTTCATTAATGAATACTTGGATATGTTTTATTATCTAATTTAATGATATTTGTTGTGCTTTTTACCCTCATGTTTTAAATCTTATTTTTTCTTGATTCTGTGTTCTTTGCTGAGTTAGTTTGGATTATACATTTTATTTTTCCAAACTTTACTTTTACCTCAATATCCCTCCAGCTTCCAAGTTATATTGATCTAAATTACAGGTTTGTAAACTTTTATTCTTCATGTTAGAAAAACAAAAAGTCACATTACCCACATAGAAAAATTTGCTTCTTCACCATAGCTTTTTGCCTTATACTTACTTTTAAAATCAATTTTATTTCCACCTTCATGAAGAGTATCTTAATTTTTTTCAGAAAAAAATTATAAAGTTAGTTCTCTATTGTCTTTGATGTGCTATAGCTTTTTAAAATTTCTGTTGCTGTTTTAAAAATACTAAAGCTCTACTTTTTTCCTTAGTGCTTTTTCTGTGATTTTCATGGGCATACAGCTCAGGCTTCATGTATCAGTTTCCTGACACTTGAAGAGTCTGCCATGTTTTCTGGTATTTCACCTCTCTGTGCCACAGCCAGTACCATTCTCAGGGGGGTATTGTGTTTGCATAAGGTTTCAATAGCACATTTGATTTTTTGCTCACATTTGGTGCACCTACTTTTATGTGAAAGTCTATTCTTGTATGAGCTTTTGGACAATCAATAAAGATAAATTTATAATTAAAATTAGTGTGTGGCAGCAGGGTTGTGGTGGGGTTGGTAGCAGAGGCAGTATAGGTTGTCACACACTGTGAACAATGTAAATTCAACCCCTCAAACACCCTGAAGCCCAGTGTTTTTAAAGGTGGATCTGGGGATCCACAACAGGAGAAAAAGGTAATACATGATTTCATCATATCTAATCTCTGTGATAATAGGGAGAAATAGTGTTTCAGTTTTTCTAATCTACCATGTCATTAGAGGATTAGTTACAGAGTAAGTATTTAATTGCAATTTGCTGACTCCTTTACAAGGAGTCAAAAATTTCTCAACTTTCATAATGTTACATTTGAAAATTATTTTTAAAGATATTATTGAGGTGATCTCTCACACTGCTAGAATAGAAACTTCACTTGGTTAATTTTTCATCTAATCAATATTTACATATTCTTAGATAAAATTAATGCAAATATTATTATTATGCATATGGTACATACATTCATATGGTACATACATATTGTACTTATTGAACATACATTCACACTACCATCTGATTATATTTTGAATTAAAGTCTTATTTTTTTGGAAATTGAAAATACTATAAAATTAATCTATATGATTAATTCACAAAAGTTTCCTTGTTGTATGAGATTAAGCTCTAGTCTGTTTTTTTCCTATAATAATTTACTGACTATTTACACTTTGTGGAAATATATCCTCATTAAGCTTGCAGCAATAACTTTTCCAAAATGCTATGGATTTTATTTTATAGAGAAATAAAATTTCTTGTATTGACTTTAGATTATAATGATTTCTGTGTGAATTTTTGCACTGTGTGAGCATGCTACAGAATTAATACACAGTGAGAGTGGCTGTGGATTTCATCCAAATACTAATGATTGTTCACACGATTGATAAATTGAGAAATTACTCTTGGGAACTGCATATTACACTGAAGATACATATGTGAGAAACCCAAACCTGCCTCGATCTCACAGAATATTTTAATGCAATTTTTAAAATGTAGTATGAATACCATTATTTCCCCCCAATCAAGGTAAGAATACTATTATCTCTCAAATAATTTGTGTAACCTCCAAAGAGAGAATGTATCCAGCCTAAAATTCTGAGCTAAATCAGAGACTGTTGCCAGGATTGTTAAATTTCCTGTCTAATGCAATAAGAATGATATTTGAAATAGTGTGTCACTCCTGAGATGCAAAGAAAATTGGAATTTTGCAATTTTCCCTCTCTGACTCTTCTCTACAGGACTGAAAAAGAGAACTGGCTGTGTTCTATACTTCCTTTGTTGTTGTTGTTGTTGTTGCTGTGAAAGAGAAGAAACAATGAAAGGAGGAAGGAAGGAAGGAAAGGGAAGGAAAACAAGAAAACAGGTCCATTCTTTAATCAATTAGGCACTGTATTCAAAATAGAGAAACTCAGCTGGTTAGTTGAATACCATAAATGAAGAAAGACCCTAGTTGACTGGAAAAAGAAAATGTTTATTGCAAGAATAATCCAGCAAGAAATTTGAGAAGAGGGGATTGGCTTTTGATTTCTTTCTCCTTTTATATATACACATCAACTAGATGCCACAAAGAGAAAAATCTAGTTATTACAGCATATTAATTTTTAAAACTACCATTCATGCTATAGTAATATAGCCTAGGTAACCTAAATAATGTAGTTTTGAAGCATGAAGGTAGTAGCTGTAAGGACATTACTCACTGCACTATTTCCAGTGCATCTGAAGCAACCATATTCTACTGTTACACTCCTAGCACACAGCAGAGGGCTCTAGTAGTATTGATATAGAACTGAACACTGCATTCATAATTTGAGCAGAATATAGAAACAGATATTTATTAAACCCAATAGCAGAATATAAAAATAAGATGAAGAAGTTAGTTATCATTCAAATTGATGTTCAAATGCAGTTCAGTCTTTTGTTTTTAGAGTTGCATTATACATGCTCAGGTTGCTTTTTTCCAGTATTTTCTTAGGCTTCAAAAACTGCAGATGATGAAATTAAAAGATGCTTGCTTCTTGGAAGGAAAGTTATGACAAACCCAGACAGTGTATTATTAAATATCAAAGGTCTATATCGTCAAAGCTATAATTTTCTAGTTGTCATGTACTAATGTGAGAACTGAACCATAAAGAAGGCTGAGTGATGAAGAAATGATGCCTTCGTGTTGTGGTGCTAGAGAAGACCCTTGATAGTCCCTTAGACTGAAAGGAGATCAAACCAGTCGATTCTAAAGGAAATCAACCCTGGATATTCATTGGAAAGACTGATGCTGAAGCTGAAGCTCTAGTGCTTTGGCCACCTGATGCAAAGAACTGACTCACTGGAAAAGACACTGATGCTGAGGAAGACTGAAGGCCAAAGGAAGGGAGTGGCAGAGGATGAGATGGTTAGCATAACCAACTCAATGGACAGGAGTCTGAGCAAACTCCAGGGCACAGTGAAGGACAGGGAAGCCTGGCGTGCTGCAGCCCATGGGGTCACAAAGAGCCGGACATGACTGAGTGACTGAACAACAACGTTATGTGAACATTATATAACTCTGGGAAGCAATGATGAGAGTGGCTTTTGATTCTTCCCTAAGTCACTTTTTCAGTATGACCATTAACAGTATCCTTATTGTAGCAGAAACCACAGTCTTAAAGTGGATAGAATATAGCTCACAAATGAAACATAATTATTGAAAATTGGTATTTATAAGGCACTGGTCTAGCCAATGAATAAAAACAGTTACGAATAAAATACACTATCTTTTTGTTTCAGTATAAAAACCAGTAGAAGAAAAATGTAAGACAAGATACAGAAACTGTCATGAAAGAGATAAACCCAAAGCAAGTGCCAAAGCAGTTCAAATGAGAGGAATTAGGTGAATTGTTTACTTAGATGGATCAGTGGGGAAAATTAGCATGAGAAGCTTTGGAGGCAGGGCAGAAAGCTTCTACCAGGCACAGCATCAGGGCAAACAGGAAAAATATGCAGGGTATTACAGATGCTTAGTTTGACAGAAGAGTAGTGTTCAAAAAGAATATGAAAGACATAAGCATTGTGAGTTACTTTGGGTTAATCTCAACAAGAATGAATAAACACCTTGATGAATCATTTTACTTAAAATCAAAATTCAGTATTGTTCCTGGTAAGATCAAAAGACTCAAAATTCTGTACATGCCAAGCTATCTTGAAGTTACTAGACAACCATGTACTCAAATATCCACATAAGAATCTGTGCTGGAGTATACAGAAATTATTTTTATTACATCTGATACAATTTAACAATTGTCTAAATATTTTTGCTTTGCTACGGTGTCACAGTTTGATACCATAATCCTCATGAATATACAATGTCTCCATTATATTTTTCCTTAAATACATGATGNAATATCCACATAAGAATCTGTGCTGGAGTGTACAGAAAGTATTTTTATTACATCTGATACAATTTAACAATTGTCTAAATATTTTTGCTTTGCTACGGTGTCACAGTTTGATACTATAATCCTCATGAATATACAATGTCTCCATTATATTTTTCCTTAAATACATGATGGGTTTATAGCAAAATAAAACCTAGCATTTTGTATATATTATTGGCTAAGTTTTAACAAGAAACTACCATGGAAACCATAATCCATTTAAATTTATTATTATTACTAATATGTTTTATAAGGGCAATTGCACTGTGTTTTCTGCTAAACAAATTCATTATTCATTTCTTGAGATGGGTGTTTCAAACTAGTCTCTCAAAGTATGCATGGGACACAATATCTTAAATATCTTATTAAAAGCCACACTATTGAACAGCTTTTTTTTTCATAGCTTAGGCCTACTGTGGGGTTCTTATAAATGTAATGCCTCCCCAAAAGCCAACTTGTCCTCCAGGGCTCCTGACCAATTTCTAAGATTCCACAGTAATATTGTAAACCTTTGATATTCCTTATTGAGTGAGAGTAAAGGGTTGCTGACAACTGAGGCAGTGTGTTCAGTTTGCAAGCAAATCCTGTCCCACTGCTAACTCTTGGAAAAGTGCTCTCTCCAGTGGCACTATTTGAACCTACCTTGTGGCTCAGCTGGTAAAGAATCTGCCTGCAATGTGGGAAACCTGGTTCAATCCCTGGATTGGAAAGATCCCCTGGAGAAGGGAAAGGCTACCCACTCCAGTATTCTGGCCTAGAGAATTCCATGAACTGTATAGACCATGGGGTCACAAAGAGTTGGACACGACTGAGTGACTTCACTTCACTGATAAAGACAGTTCAGTCTGGGTGTGCCATAGAACTCCCCACTAGTGACCAGTATGAAACACCAGAGGATAATTACATGTGACATTTGGCCAGTTTATCTTCCATATGTACATTTAATTCAGTGACACAGGGTACACATGCTGAGCTATCCAGTAGTCTTTATCCTGTGTGATGCAAAGGTCATCTCTCTCTCTCTCCAAGTTCTTCAAAAATAACGGAAAATGTAATTCTAATACTTTGAAACAAGTGGTAGCTCTAACAAGGAACTGACCAGTTAAGAAATATCTTAAACCCGGACTACCCAGGTAGAGGCTTTAGGAAGACACATGAAGTAAGCAGTGACCCAATATTTCTTTTCTGGAAAAGTGGCTTTAGATAGCCACTTTTAAGAAAGTTGGAAAAAAGTTTATAAGAGTATTGAACTTTCTCTGAGTTATCCTGTGCACCTTCTTCTCATTTGCCATCATCTCCATTCTCCATCACTTTCTGTTTGCTATCTCATTAAACATACCCTGGTAGAATAACATCCTTTGGCAGCACAGCTTACCCATAGAGCAAGTCACAATAGCATTAATATGGTTACTCATTTGCCTACTCTCCTGGAAGATGGTATATGATCCAGCTGGTAATGAATTGCATAACTGCTTTCAACTTGCTAATGTGGTCACAGCTAACCCTATTCTAATGATATCGGAGGACATTATGATCCATTACAGATTTTATTTTATTCATGAATGCATCAGCTGAATTCAATATTATGTCTTTTTCAGAGACATGCTCTCCACCTGGAATGTACCTACTATCTTTAGACAATCAATCCAGTTAATAAAAAAAAAATCAAAGAAATAATAAAAAAGGTGCATAATTACATTATCCCCATAGCTTATTTCTATAGCCCAATTTTTAAAGCTTTTCAATATTATCTCTCCCATTTTTCTCCTCTCATATTCAACTGGAAGTCATGCATCATTATAGCGTTCAAGATGTCTTCCATTTCTGAATTAAGGAACATATTTTGTTTTGCTTATTGAAACTTTCCATGAGACCACTGCATTAAGGGTGGTAAGGAATTTACTTACTTTTTCCACGTAATATTATGTTTCTTCGTCTATTTCTGTGTTTTAGTAGTAGTCTGTAGCCTGACTACCGGGAATTCTTTGGAAGGAATGAGGCTAAAGCTGAAACTCCAGTACTTTGGCCACCTGATGTGAAGAGTTGACTCACTGGAAAGGACTCTGATGATGGGAGAAATTGGGGGCAGGAGGAGAAGGGGACGACTGAGGATGAGATGGCTGGATGGCATCACTGACTCGATGGACGTGAGTCTGAGTGAACTCTGGGAGTTAGTGATGGACAGGGAGGCCTGGCGTGCTGCGATACATTGGGTCACAGGGTCAGACATGATGAGTGATTGAACTGAACTGAACTGTAGCCTGAGGGGAAGAACTATATCTAAGTGGGCCAANTGGGAGTTAGTGATGGACAGGGAGGCCTGGCGTGCTGTGATACTTTGGGTCACAGAGTCAGACATGATGAGTGATTGAACTGAACTGAACTGTAGCCTGAGGGGAAGAACTATATCTAAGTGTGCCAAAATGATGTACTATTCTGTGTTCTGAATCTTAATGTGTTAATCTTAATGAGTTGGCAGTTTGTTCTCCTACAGGATAAACAAAGCCTAGAACAGAATAATTCCAACATATTCTTCTATCAGTTCAGTTCAGTTGCTCAGTCGTGTCCAACTCTTTGCGACCCCATGAATCGCAGCATGACAGGCCTCCCGGTTCATCACCATCTCCTGGAGTTCACTCAGACTCANTCAAGCTCCCTTGCCATGGGATTTTCCAGGCAAGAATACTGGAGTGCGTTGCTGTTTCCTTCTCCAGGGACTCTTCCTGACCAAGGGATCAAACCCAGGTCTCCTGCGTTGGCAGGTGGATTCTTTACACTGATTCACCTGGGAAGCCCGTTGCACAATGTTGGGTTGCCTTTGGTTGGATATATTTTCTAAACTGATCACAGCCATAACAGTTGTATTCCATGAGCATAGGTAGCTNGCGTTGGCAGGTGGATTCTTTACACTGATTCACCTGGGAAGCCCGTTGCACAATGTTGGGTTGCCTTTGGTTGGATATATTTTCTAAACTGATCACAGCCATAACAGTTGTATTCCATGAGCATAGGTAGCTAGACTGAGCTCCAGAAACATTGCTAGTGAACATTACCCGCTGTGCTTCTGTATGTAGTCTGAGCAGGTTGCAGATTTCTGCTGGTGCTATTTTCCTGAGCAGGACCAAATATTATCCATAGGTCCCTGTCTCCCATTAAGCCTAGAGCAGTGGTCATCCTTTCTGGCATTAGAGATAGGTTTTGTGGAAGACAATGCTTCCTCGGACAGGGGATGTTGGGGGACAGGGGGTACAGGTGGTAATGCAGTAGTATGAGTGATTGGGAGCAGCAGATGAAGCTTTGCTCTTTTGCCCCCCACTCACCTCTTGTGCAGTTCAGTTCAAAACAGGCCACAGAACAGTACTAGTCTGTGGCCTGGGGCTTGGTGATCCCTCGTCTAGAGGTGGTTTATTGTTCTATTGGTGTTTTTCTAGATGTTTCCTTGAACCTTGAAAAATAAACTTTTCCCATGACCAAAACCAACTTTTGGTCTTCTTTTTGTCCTGGAATTATATTTAAAACTTTCTGGTAATAAAGTATAAAAGATATATGCCTTGTTCACCTGGAGTTTAGGGTATAAAAAAGAGAATTCATGATCTGTAATAACTGTAGATACATCTAGTAAATAATATTAGTTTTATTCCTTTGGATAAAAAAAAATCACCTTTAAAATTAAAATAACTCTACTAAATGTTATTTGCTTTGCTTTGAATACAAATACATATGTTTTTCATATATTTGAAACATCAAATCATAATACTTTGTTTGCATTAAAATTATTAATCTACTTATGTTCTCACTTATTCTATTGTCCACTTCACTTTATAGATAAGTAGTATTTTCATGCAGTCTTCAATTTTTTTTATTTATTTAGATATAGTCAAACATGTGAGTGAATTCACNAATTATTAATCTACTTATGTTCTCACTTATTCTATTGTCCACTTCACTTTATAGATAAGTAGTATTTTCATGCAGTCTTCAATTTTTTTTTTTTTATTTAGATATAGTCAAACATGTGAGTGAATTCACTGTCATGTCTGACTCTTTGCGACCCCATGGACTGTAGCCTATCAGGCTCCTCTGTCCATGGGATTTTCCAGGCAAGAGTGCTGGATTGGATTGCCATTTCCTTCTCCAAGGGATCTTCCCGACCCAGGAATTGAACCCGGGTCTCCCGCATTGCAGGCAGACGTTTTACCATCTGAGCCCTATTTTATATATAGTTTTCCACATTTTGTAAAAGGGTAACATTTTGATTGTAAAGAGTAACAAATTTAGCAGAGCTTATGCTATTTTGGCTAGTTCTATCAAGTGTTGGCATACAAGAAACCATGCTGCCACAGGGTGGCTGAAGAGATTTTAATAAAGATAGTGTTTTAGAGATGGATTAGTCAGGTTCTCCTGAAAAAAAGGGGAAAAAAGTAGAAGTAGTAACATATTTTATTTTTGGGGCTCCCAAACCAGCACGGATAATGACTGCAGCTATGAAATTAAAAGACACTTGCTCCTTTAAAGGAAAGATATGACCAATTTAGATAGTGTATTAAAAAGCAGAGACATCACTTTGCTGACAAAGTTTCATATAGTCAAAGCTATGGTTTTTCTAGTAGTCATGTACGGATGTGAGAGTTGGACCATAAAGAAGGATGAGCATGAAAAAATTGATGCTTTTCAATTGTGGTGTTAGAGAAGACTCTTGAGAGTCTCTTGGACAGCAAGGAGATTGAACCAATCAATGCTAAAGGAAATCAGTGCTGAATATTCATTGGAAGGACTGACGCTGAAGCTGAAGTTCCAATACTTGACCACTTTGATACAAATAGCTGACTCATTTGAAAAGACCCTGATACTGGGAAAGACTGAAGGCAAAAGGAAAAGAGGAAATCAGAGGATGAGATGGTTAGATAACATCACTGACTCAGTAGACAGGAGCTTTGAGAAGACTCCTGGAGATGTTGGAGAAACCAGTATTCAAGAAACCAAGCACCATGCTTGGAGAGTTAGAGAACTCAGGTTTATTATGCTGGTGGGCCCAGAAAAGTTAATATTACAAGCTCTGAGCCTTGAACGAAGGGATTAGAGTTTTTATAGACAGACTGTAGTGGGCAACACTACCTGTTAATAAGCTAGTTTAAACTAAGGGGTTTCACGCTCATGGGAATAGTGGTCCAGATGGGGAGGAGGATGCCTAACCTGGACAGGCATGATTAAGCAGGTTTGCAGGGGCTGGGTGATTGCAAAGAGCAGGACAATGGTGAGTGAGATAAATTCCAGTTCCTAGTATTGATCTACGTTATCCAGACTTTGCAAGGGGCAAGGTGAGTTACAGAGGCAAAATGAGGTAAAATTTTAACTTTTCCTCTTCAGAGACAGTGAAGGAAGACTTGTGTGCTGCAGTGCATGAGGGTGCAAAGAGTAGGACATGACTTAGTGACTGTACAACAACCACCACAATAACAACCTGGGAAAAGGAAACCAGTAGGAGATAGATAGATAGGCAGGTAAGTAGGTAGGTAGATAGATAAACGGTTGTAGCCATGTGTTCTTGGAAACAAACTCACTCAGAAGGACAATGCAGTATACTGGAGTGTAGTTTCTTACACTGGTGGGCCCAAGGCAAAGTCTCCTCTTGGCCAAGGACCCAGATTAGTTTTTGTGAAAACCTTATATACCTTAAGTGTATGTGCTCAAACCCACCTCCCCAAATTCTCTGAAACTAGTCTGAACAAAGGAAAAGAAAAATACAACCAAAGTTAACCCTTGATTCATATGCCTTAAACCTAGGTAGTTAACAGTGGATGATTATGAAAAGGCCTGTGGTCATACCCTAATAAGCATAATAGAATTTATGATTCTATTCAGTTACACAGATAATTAGGGTATTCTCTTAGGCATGGAAGAGTCTAAGTATGAGTCCTGGGGCTCTTCCATCTGGGGGATCTGGTTTACCACTTGGTATGTTGTTTCCATAGATACTGGGCATATAGCTCAAAGTCCATAGTCTGGCACAAGATGGAGACCTGCTTTCAAGATGGAGCCTGTTCTGTCTCTTTCCTCCTTCAAGATAATATATGAGAAGATTTATTGTAGGAATTGGTTCACACGGTTATAGGGGCCAAGAGTTTGATAATCTGCCGTCTGTAAGAATGAGAAACAAAACAGGAAAGTCTGTGGTGTGTGAAATGAAAATAAGAAATGTCATAGCCATCAGTGATCTCTGGCCTTCAAATGTGAGTGAGGGTTCCTAAAACTGCAATCCAGTGGATGCTCCCACCCTGCATGGTGATTGCTGAGGAGCTGGGAGAATGCAAGAAGACAGGTGAACAAGGAAACAGGATTAGCCCCAGACAGCTGAGGTACACATGAAAGGAATAGATTCAGTGAGTGCAGAGACTTGCATCTTCCCATACATAGAATGGTAAATGCCTTAAGTTGGTACCTGATTTTTGATGTTTAGACTCCTTGCTCCCTTTGTTGCAAACTTGTATATAGTCTGACTTCCCTCTCCTGCCTTCTTGGAGCCGTTTTCTCAGAGCTACTGAGATGCTGTCTACTGGACTTGGAGTCCTAAATATTCCCACAAAATAAAATAACTATCTATTTTCAGGTTGTGATTATATTTTTTAATCAACAGGTATAACTCATTTCCAGTCTGAAGGTCTGAGAAGGGGGGTGGGCAATGGTGTAAGTCCCTAATCTCAGTTTAAAAAGCCGAGAATCAACAGAACCCATATATGAGGGCAGGAAAAAAAAAATGGACATCTCAGCTCAAGTAGAGAGAGAGAAGGAAAGAACTTGCCATTTCTCCTCCTTTTTTTTTTTTCCCTATTCAGGCCCTTAATGGTGCCTGTATCAATGAGGGAAGATCTTTTTTACTCAGTTTACTGTTTCAAATGTTGATCGCTTCCTGAGACACCATCACCAATACATGCAGAAATAATGTTTTACTAGTTACCTAGGCATCCATTGGAGAAGGAAATGACAACCCACTCCAGTATTCTTGCCTGGAAAATCCCATAGATACAGCAGCCTGGTGGGCTACAGTCCATGGATCGCAAGAGTAGTACACGACTTAGTGACTAAACGACCACCATCAGACATCCATTATCCCATCTGATTGATATACAAAATTAACCACCAAAAAGGTATTGATAGAGTTAATAGAATCCACAAGAGATTTAAAAATATCCAAAGTTAGGAATACTGGGCAGTCATTACCCTTGTGTGACACTTATTTNCTGTAACCACCAGGCTGTTCTGTCCATGGGATTTCCCAGGCAAGAATTCTGGAACGGCTTGCCATTTCCTCCTCCAGGGGATCTTCCCAACCCAGTGATCAAACCTGTGACTCATATTTCTCCTGTATTGGCAGGCAAATTCCTTACCACTGAGTCACCTGGGAAGCCTACAGAAATTTAAGTACATTTAATAACTTTTCACTTTTTCCTACTCCTTTCCTAAGAAGGAAAACTTAATTCTTATCTAGTGTTATAAGTATATGTAAAGGCATCAACTTGATTGCATTAATGTTAAAAATAACACCTTATCATCTTGAATCTGTCTCTTATACACATCTTTGAACTGGAGCTGAAAGCACATCTCCTGTGTTCTGCGTTGCAGGTGGACTTTTAACCTGCTGAGCCATCAGGAAATCCCTCCAAATGCTACTAGATAGGATAAAATAGGACCAAAGGTCTTGTGGGTATTCTAAACAGGATCAAATGTCTGCTAACCACTGTTTCCATCATTAGGTTTGAAGGGAGAGAGCAGTTTCTAGAACACAGGTGTAGGAACCTTAATTTTTGTAGAAACTCACTGGAAAACATGGATACAGAAGAGAAGAAATCAAATAATGGCTATATGTTTCTCTTCCCACATTTCAATATTCTGCACGTACCTCCAACTAGACAAGTCCAGAGAAAAAGCAGAGAAAGGAGCAGAGTAGATTCAGTTCACCTACAAACAAACTCAGAAAAATTTATCATTGGCTGGTCTTTCATAGCAGCTGTACTGAATTTCATACTGAAATTTCAGCATGAAATTTTCAGCCATTTCANTCTGCATGTACCTCCAACTAGACAAGTCCAGAGAAAAAACAGAGAAAGGAGCAGAGTAGATTCAGTTCACCTACAAACAAACGCAGAAAAATTTATCATTGGCTGGTCTTTCATAGCAGCTGTACTGAATTTCATACTGAAATTTCAGTATGAACTTTTCAGCCATTTCATACTGAATTTCAGTAGCTGTAGACTGGCTGAGAACATAAGTTTTGGAGACAAGGCAAAAAGTTGTTCAAGCCCCAGCTCTCACCCTTGTAAATTATATAATTTAAGACAAGTTATTTGAACCTCCATAAAACTATATTCTCTACTGAAAGTGACATCTGTCTATTTTATGCTTGTTTTAATGAAAGTATTAGGTGAAGCTCAAATATTAGCCAGAATATGTAAAATTGCAAGAAACTTACATGACTCTAATAAAAAATATATACACACACACATATATATATTATCCTCACATAAAATAAGTTAGAAGGTACACTTTGCAAATTTGATGACACTGATTTTATGATTTGGCCATGTGGCCAGTTTATCTTAGTGATTCTGCCTTTCCCTTATGGCTGACATAATTCTAGCTGCCACATTCACACTNGACTCTAATAAAAAATATATACACACACACATATATATATATTATCCTCACATAAAACAAGTTAGAAGGTACACTTTGCAAATTTGATGACACTGATTTTATGATTTGGCCATGCGGCTAGTTTATCTTAGTGATTCTGCCTTTCCTTTATGGCTGACATAATTCTAGCTGCCACATTCACACTCACTTCAGAAAAAGGAGGATGGAGAAAAAAGACGTGGTTACAACAAATTCAGCTTCTCTCTCACTGTCTGGAACTTGAACTTTATAATAACAACTGCTCTGCTATCTATGGGATCCTGGATAAAGCAGTTTTTCCTGTTTTAGGCTCTACAGTTGAGAAAAAGAAGCTAGTAGAAGGTTGCCAATGCAGGTCAGGTAAGCAAAACCAGGGTGCATATTTAAACATAAATTTCATTAACTCAATTTATAAAGTATATTGGGCACTGATATTTGCCAACTAATGCTATTATCATTATCTTGCACGAATATTATATATCCAATTAATATCAGTTTTGATATTTGCCTTTTAGTTACAAAAATAACTCATAAGTAAATATTTGTACATCAGACATGTTTATATTTAACCTTGAGAATAAATCCCTACAAGTAAAAAGTAAAATAATCTGAGATATACATAAAGTTTTTTTTTTATTCTGTTTTTATTTTATCTCAAGTTATCCCTAGTTCTTTTATGTTGTTGTTGGTCACTCAGTCATGTCTGACATTTTGTGACCCCTATGGACTGCAGCAGGCCAGGCTTCCCTGTCTGTGTTCCAACCAATTGCTCTGAACTTTTGCATATAACGGATGAAAGCTCAAAACATTTTAGTAGAGGCTAACAGAAATTTATGTGTGTGTGTGTGTGTGTGTTCTGTCCTTCAGTTGTGTTTGACTCTTTGTGATCCCCTAGGCTGTCTAGTCAAGGCTATGGTTTTTCCTGTGGTCATGTATGGATGTGAGAGTTGGACTGTGAAGAAGGCTGAGCACCGAAGAACTGATGCTTTTGAACTGTGGTGTTGGAGAAGACTCTTGCGAGTCCCTTGGACTNGAGACAGGTATAAAACAGATAATTAATGATATTCTACTGTATAGCACAGGGGGCTCTATTCAATGCTCTGTAGTCACCTAAACTGAAAGGAAATCGGAAAACAGAGGGAATATATGGATAAGTATGGCTGCTTCATTTTGCTGTGCAGCAAAAATTGACAAGCCTGTACAAAGCAATACACTTCAATAAAAAAGAAAAAGAAAATACACAAAAATAAGTAAAATACAAGATGATAAGGGTGTATTAAATAATAACTATAAGTAGATTTTTAATGAATTATTAATAGTTTTTAAATGCCTGTTTTAATTAATAAACATTTTTATATCAGTATTAATATAGGAAATTACCTCATGTAGTTTTGACAAACTTTAATAATGTTCTCTTCAAATTTTAGACATAAGCACAACTGTATGCAGGTCAAGAAGCAACACTTAGAACCAGACATGGAACAATGGACAGGTTCTAAATTGAGAAAGGAGTACATCAAGGCTGTATATTGTCACCCTGCNCATAGGAAATTACCTCATGTAGTTTTGACAAACTTTAATAATGTTCTCTTCAAATTTTAGACATAAGCACAACTGTATGCAGGTCAAGAAGCAACACTTAGAACCAGACATGGAACAATGGACAGGTTCTAAATTGAGAAAGGAGTACATCAAGGCTGTATATTGTCACCCTGCTTCTTTAACTTATATGCAGAGTACATCATGTGAGATGCCCAGCTGGATGACTCACAAGTTGGAATCAAGATTTCAGGGAGAAATATCAATAACCTCAGATATGCAGATGACACCACCTTTATGGCAGAAAGCAAAGAGGGACTGAAGAGCCTCTTGATGAAAGTAAAACAGGAGAGTGTGTGGCAGAACCAATACAATATTGTAAAGTAAAAAAACAAACAAAAAAAAACAATAAAAATTGAATGAAAAAAAAAACCCAACATTCAAAAAATTACATACAGTCCCACTACTTCATGGCAAGTAGATGGAGAAACAGTGGAAACAGTGACAGGCTTTATTTTGAGGGGCTCCAAATTCACTGAAGATGCTGACTGTAGCCATGGTCATAGCCAAGAAAGGCTATGACAAACTAGATAGCATATTAAAAAGCAGAGACATTACTTTACCAGCAGTGGTCCATATAGTCAAAGCTATGTTTTTTCTGGGAGTCATGTATGGATGTGAAAACTGGACCATAATGAAGCCTGAAGAACAAGGAATTTATGCTTTTGAACTGTGGTGTTGTGAAGACTCTCGAGAGTCACTNCCATATAGTCAAAGCTATGGTTTTTCTGGGAGTTATGTATGGATGTGAAAACTGGACCATAATGAAGGCTGAAGAACAAGGAATTTATGCTTTTGAACTGTGGTGTTGGTGAAGACTCTCGAGAGTCACTTGGACTTTAAGAAGATCAAATCAGTCAATCCTAAAGGAAAACAGTGCTGAATATTCATTGGAAGGACTGATGCTGAAGCTGAAGCTCCAATAATTTAGCTGCCTGATGCAAAGAACTGACTCACTGAAAGAGACTCTGATGCTGGGAAAGATTGAAGGCAAGAGAAGAGAGACAACAAAGAATGAGATGGTTGACGGACCTGAGTTTCAGCAAGCTCCAGGAGTTGGTCGTGCACAGGGAAGCCTGGAGTGCTGCAGTACAGGGGGTCGCAAAGAGTCAGACACAACCAAGTGACTGAACTGAATAACTGTATAATTTTTCCATAATAAAATATTTCAAATATGTCTTTATAACGTCTTTTTAAAAATTTAAACAGATGAAATTAAATGATGTAATACTTTCACTTTTTCTCTATGAGCAACTATAGCATTTCAGTGTCTTTACCTTGTAAATAAATGAAATGAATTTGAATCCACTTATTGTGTTAACTATCCATTTAATGTATTAATATCTGGAATCTAAAACTAATGAAAAGTCCTATTTTGCAGCCTGTCTATCTTGGCAGGGTTATAACTCTGGGAGTTTGTTTGGAGAATGTTAAAAGGGATAAGAGCTACAAAAATACAAGACTGATGTCTGGAATCAAGCCAGCTATGAGAGCACTAGTGGCCATATTTCTTGGACTGTGTATTATTCTCCTTGGCTCCTGGAACAAGAACCCATCTGTTCATTCCAGGAGTCGTTTGTCTAAGACATTCTTCAAATGTGTGTCCCAGAGATGAAAAGTTCCTTGGCTATAGGCACCATATAGTGACAAAATACCGACTGCTAAACCTAGTTGGCATGCTTTCTAATTTCTGGACTCATTGGACACAGTGTCAGGCCATGTTCTGATGGAGCCACAAACTAAAGACCATGTCTACTGCCTCTGAAAGCAAAATCTCTGGAGGATATTCCCCAGCTTTCCTGGGGTAGCTTGGATTTGTGGTCTATGTAGCATATTTTGATATCAGTAAAAGTGAAG
>SJYW01015080.1:916610-940004 GCA_006410735.1 Raphicerus campestris
TAGCATTTCAATGTCTTTACCTTGTAAATAAATTAAATGAATTTGAATCCACTTATTGTGTTAACCATCCATTTAATGTATTAATATCTGGAATCTAAAACTAATGAAAAGTCCTATTTTGCAGCCTGTCTATCTTGGCAGGGTTATAACTCTGGGAGTTTGTTTGGAGAATGTTAAAAGGGATAAGAGCTACAAAAATACAAGACTGATGTCTGGAATCAAGCCAGCTATGAGACCACTAGTGGCCATATTTCTTGGACTGTGTATTATTCTCCTTGGCTCCTGGAACAAGAACCCATCTGTTCATTCCAGGAGTCGTTTGTCTAAGACATTCTTCAAATGTGTGTCCCAGAGATGAAAAGTTCCTTGGCTATAGGCACCATATAGTGACAAAATACCGACTGCTAAACCTAGTTGACATGCTTTCTAATTTCTGGACTCATTGGACACAGTGTCAGGCCATGTTCTGATGGAGCCACAAACTAAAGACCATGTCT
The DNA here is from genome assembly GCA_006410735.1 of Raphicerus campestris. Lineage (NCBI taxonomy): Eukaryota > Metazoa > Chordata > Mammalia > Artiodactyla > Bovidae > Raphicerus > Raphicerus campestris. The sequence continues at coordinate 917,108 of SJYW01015080.1, forward strand.
ACTGCCTCTGAAAGCAAAATCTCTGGAGGATATTCCCCAGCTTTCCTGGGGTAGCTTGGATTTGTGGTCTATGTAGCATATTTTGATATCAGTAAAAGTGAAGGACAATTTCTTATAGGTGTTAAAATTATTGATGAGACATCACAATGTTTTTCAAATATGTAACTCTCATCCCAAATGATTACATTCAGTTTAAATAAAAGCTTGGATCTTCCTGACCAGTAATCAAACCTGGGTCTCCTGCATTTCAGGCAGATTCTTTACCAATTGAGCTACCAGGGAAGCCTGGATATCCTCACAAAATACTATAAATTAGGTACTTTGGTTAGATCTGTTTTACAAAAGGGAGGATTTAAGTGCAGAAAACTCAAAGAACTTGCCCAAGAAAACAGCTAGTGAACAACCTCAGGCACTCTGGTGTCAAAGACTGTGCTTGGAGTCTCAAATCTAACGCCTTCTTATTTTAACCAATAAGAAAAGACATAAAGTGCATTTAAGGAAAGGAATCTGGATACTTCACAAAAACAAGTAAAAGAGAAAATACATACCCAAGCAGCCCAAGATTTATCAACAGTGTTCCCAACAGAAACTTCACAATTTGCTTCATATTCCTCAGAAATATTTATCGCTGTTCTCCTATCTTGCCTGGGCATTAGTTTATGCTTCTCAAATCTTTAGTGTTTAACACGGTTGCTTCTCTCCCAGTGTCCACTGTTAATCCAGTCAGGCACTTTTTATCTACTTATGTCCATAAGCCTTGATCAAGATTTTGAGTACTTAAGCTATATATCAATGGCACCCCATTCCAGTACTCTTGCCTAGAAAATCCCATGGACGGAGGAGCCTGGTGGGCTGCAGTCCATGGGGTCGCGAAGAGTTGGACATTACTGAGCGACTTCACTTTTACTTTTCACTTTCATGCATCAGAGAAGGAAATGGCAGCCCACTCCAGTGTTCTTGCCTGGAGAATCCCAGGGATGACAGAGCCTGGTGGGCTGCCATCTATGGGGTCGCACAGAGTCAGACTCGACTGAAGTGGCTCAGCAGCAGCAGCAGCAGCAAGCTATATATCATTTCCAAAGAGTTGAACTGAATTGAGTAAATTACTGGAGTCCTTTATCTCCTTGTCCGCATAAGAAAGATTTGTAGGTCTAAGGCTGATTACACCTAGACGTATGCTCAAAATTTATCTTATGATCTGTTTGTAATATTTTCTTCATTCATTATTATTGGGAATATAGTTAGTAATTTAACTCAAAAAATTTTAAAGTTGAAAAATGAAGTATGATATGATAAATGAAACTTTCTTAAGAGCTCACATGACCTGCTAAATGTGTAAACACTCAATATTTCCTAAGTAGGGATTAATCCTACTTTGTTTATCAAAATTGCATATTTAGCATTCTAGTGTGACTTACTGTCTCATCCTTAACAAGGAGACTGAAGATTTGACTTATGCTTTCCATTGAATAATGTCATAGTTATAAATGAGAAGGACATCCCCTGCCTTCTGGATTCTTATTTCATTTGTAAAATAATACAGAAGGATAAAATGTACTGATTATATAAGAAACTTCCTTCAAAATGCAAATAGTTATATGAATAATATAAACATCTTTTAATTTTAAAACTCAAAATTATACAAAAATGATTCCTATTAACAAAATGTTTAAATAACAGCTCAGAAGTGAAAAGTTTGAATTTGAGTTTTGGAGATACAACATGAAGACAATGCAATTATGAGATATTCCAAATATTGTATCCAGTTACCTAAACAAATATGTATTACCTGAATATCAGTTTCTGAATACACTATGTCAATGACAGTCACTTAGTCGTGTCCGACTCTTTGCAACTCCAAGGACTATACCGTCCATGGAATTCTCCAGGCCAGAATACTGGACTGGGTAGCCTTTCCCTTCTCCAAGGGATCTGCCCAACACAGAGATAAAACCCTGGTCTCCCTCACTGCAGTAGATTCTTTGCCAGCTGAGCTACAAGGAAAGTCCAAGAATGCTGGAGTATGTAGCCTATCCCTTCTCCTATGGATCCTCCTGACCCAGGAATTGAACTGGGGTTTCCTGCATTTCAGGTGGATTCTTTACCAACTGAGCTATCATAGGGAACCCTATGAATACATTATAGAAAACCTTTAAAAACTCAAGATATTATTGAAAAATAGATATTCTCATCTTTGTTAATTAACATGAAATAATCATTATCAACAGAAACCAGATTTATCATTCTAATGGGAAGTCAACAATCTAGAAAATACAGAGTAAGCAGGCACATTATACAGATTACATGACTAATGTTATTAATAAGAATGTTTAGTGCATAATTAACACAAAACTCTTACACAACATTTTCCTAAATTTGTGCTTTTTTGAACTAGGTTTAATTCTAAAGTGAGCCAGGGCTCATGGGATGTTCAAACAGAAACTGGACTGGGGGAGGTTTTTACTCCTGGTCATCTGGCAATCCAATCCAAAACCTGCCCCTTTAATCAATTTTTGTGTACATTACACAGTACTGTCAACTATAGGCACACTGTTGGACAGCAGATCTCTAGAACCCATATATCTGGCATTACCAAAATGCTATACCCACTGAACAGCAGCTCCTCATTTACACCCTGCCCTGAGTACCTGGAAATTGCAATTCTAATTCCTGCTTACGAGAATTTGAGTTACTTTACGTGTTTTGTGCTTCGTCGCTCAGTCGTGTCTGACTCTTTGTAACCCCATGGACTGTAGCCTGCCAGGCTCCTCTGTCCATGGGGATTCTCCGGGCAGCATACTCGAGTGCATTGTCATGCCCTCCTCCAGGGGGTCTTCCAAGTCCAGGGGTCCAACCCAAGTCTCCTGCATTCTAAGCCACCAGCGAAGCCTGATTTACTTTATAGGCCTCAGATAAGTGGAGTAGCAGTATTTGTCTTTCTGTGACAAGTCGATTTTACTTAACATAATTTCCTCCAGTTTCACACATGTTTCTCATATGACAGCTTTCCCTTTTTTTCTAAGGCTGGATAACACACCACTGTTTATCTCAAAGTAGGCAGGGTACAACACTGGGATGTCAGTGGGATGTACAAATACTGATACAGACACTTTCTATTTCCTTTTTAGTATTTCCTTTTGCACACAGGTGTTACAGAGATATCTTCAAATAAATAATTTAGAATGTTAGTGTACTTGCTAAGCAGAATTAAGAGCTCTCTTGTGGCCATAGTCATCTATTTACCATGACACCTGTCAACACTGGTTTGTGTGTGTGCTTTCTCCAGCCAATTTCGGCTAAATAGATGCTAGCAAAACGGTTACAAATGAGTTGTTTATTTAATTAGAGTCAAGGTTTTTTCAAGTGAGTACATAAGAGCAGGTAAAGGCATTAGAGTTGACAATATTAAAGGGAAAGCTTCTATGGTTTCCATAATATTTGATTCTTGAAAGAACAGAAGTCAGTACATAAAGGGTCAATGTGTAAAAAGGAGTTAAAAACTAGAGAAGGGATAGACTGCACCTGCTCATGAACCAAATGTGAAGCCTTCCCTGTAAAACCTATATCAAATGAAAATGAATCCCCAGAAATTTTTATTCTGCCCTCCGCTTTATATTTTACTATAGCACTTATTGTATTTTAATATAGTAAATAATATTTATTTTCATAAACTCTATTTCCATTCCCACGCCCCCAAGAATCATAAGCGTGCTTTTTTATACCCCCAATGTTTTATCCGAGAGTTCCAAGAATACAATATTGTTCCCTAAGCATTATACCTGTCATAAGACTAGCTCAGAGAAGCAATGGTTATATTGAATTCTAAAAACTAAGGATAACCTACAAACAGAGATGCTGTGATTAGAATTGAGGAGTTTATTAAACTGAGAATAGAATGTAAATTTATTCTCCTCCATAACCTTTGCTCATCAGGCATTTCTTTGGAATTGAGGCAAAGATTCAGGCTAAAGGACAAAAGAGGCAGTTGCAATTGGCCTTAAAGACCTTGGAGATACAGAAGTTTCTTTGGAAGTCAAGGGATGACCCTTTTGTCACTGGAGATACTTCCTAATTATATTTACAAATAATACATGCAGCCTCTTTGTTCTCATCAAACCCTGTTTCTTTACAAGATCTTTCCAGAAAAGGATAAGGATAATGAGGGTAAAATAATATATATAATTATCTTTCTGTACATTTATCCTTAGTTTTATTATCTTGGCTTTATTTTCATTTAGTTGGAATTAAATTATTACCTCATAAAACAGGACAACGATACTATCACTGCTCTTGTTTTACAGTTGGAAGACTAATATTCTATGTTATCATACACTGAATTTCACTATTTATAAACTCAGAAGTAAATATTTATACAGTGGAGGATGCAGTGGAAGAAGAAGTATCTAGCAGTATAGACAAAACTTTCCTATCACCTTGACTTCATTATATACTAGCAGAAAAATAAAACAGCTCAAACTAAGATTACTATGATTAGCTTTGAATGTTTACAAAGGTACAAACATGATTTAATAATCAGATTCATACTATATTATCAAATACAGGAACTACTTGGAATTGAAGATTCCATTTATCTTAAAGCTAACATAGAGAATACCACTAATCATAAAACTAGTTTTTGACATTGCCCTATATGCAGCCATTAGAAGCTTAATCACAGATACTTGAAAATTATGGGATTATTTCAAAACTAATCTGGATTAAAACTCTTTAAATTCATAAAATGTTTGGAGTTTATTGAAGCAATTTTTTTTTAATTTCTGGTTTTTCAAGATGACTATTTCAATACTGTGATTAATAAGAACCAGATATTTGGTGTGTATTCCCTTTCTGGCATCAGTTCAGTTCAGTCACTCAGTCGTGTCCGATTCTTTGCGACCCCGTGAATAGCAGCACGCCAGGCCTCGCTGTACATCATCAACTCCCGGAATTCACTCAGATTCACATCCATTGAGTCAGTGATACCACCCAGCCATTTCATCCTCTGTTGTCCCCTTCTCCTCCTGCCCCCAATCCCTCCCAGCATCAAAGTCTTTTCCAATGAGTCAACTCTTCCCATGAGGTGGCCAAAGTACTGGAGTTTCAGCTTTAGCATCATTCCTTCCAAAAATTCCCAGGGCTGATCTCCTTCAGAATGGACTGTCTGGATCTCCTTGCAGTACAAGGGACTCAAGAGAGTCTTTTCCAACACCACAGTTCAAAGCATCAATTCTTCAGCACTCAGCCTTCTTCACAGTCCAACTCTCACAACCATACCTGACTACTGGAAAAACCATAGCCTTGACTAGATGGACTTTTGTTGGCAAAGTAATGTCTCTGCTTTTGAATATGCTATCTAGGTTGGTCATAACTTTTCTTCCAAGGAGTAAGCATCTTTTAATTTCATGGCTGCAGTCACCTTCTGCAGTGATTTTGAAGCCCCCCCCAAAATAATGTNGTAAAAAAGAACCCGTGACTTTTCATTGGTGGCATCCTTGCCAGGGAAGAAGAGGTTTTCTTCAACCCCTCCTCCTTACACACAATACTGGGAATTGTGCTCAGAGAATAATCAATTATTGGGTTGGCCAAAACGTTCATTCGGGTGAAAGTCCATTTTCCATAATATAATAAACTTGTCAGCCAACTCTCTGTATATTCAATTATTTCTTTAAAAAAGCAAAATTCAACTGAGTAAATTTGCAAATTAAGCTGGCTTTATTTAATGATTCATGATTTCCCAGTTGACACTAGTGGTAAAGAATCCACCTGCAACTAAGGAGACCTGGGTTCAATCCCTCGGTTGGGAAGATCCCTTGGAGCAGAGAATAGCTACCCAGTCCAGTATTCTTGTCTGGAGAATTCCATAGCCCGAGGAGCCTGGTGGGCTGCAGTCCACAGGGTTGGACACAAGTATGTGACTAACATACACACACAGTGATTCATGAATCAGACACATCCTAACTAGCTAGTAGAGGAACTCCAATGAACTTTAAATTTAAATATAAGACTTTTAGAGGCAGGAGGGGGAAGGGGCTAAGGAGAAAGTAGAGAACTTCATCATCTTTTCAGTGTAGAAATGGCCTTTGTGGCAGATTAACTCACTGATATTGACCAGAAAATTCCAGACAAACATTCCTAGGGGGGATTATAACATTTTGGTTAGGAATGAAGTCTTGGTTTGCCTGCCCAGAACTTAGCACAAGTGACTCCATTTTGAGCCTATCATTTACTTTTTAACCAAATAAATGAGAATGTAATTTTCCTAGAACTTTTAGGTCACAATGCAGATGTACTGGCAAAGGTATTTAGTGAAATATGCATAGCCATGCTTGAAATATCTTACACATAAGCAAATGTTATCTTCAAATCTTTCTCGTGTTTTATGGACATATGCAAATAGTGTAGAAAACTATTTTAACATGTGAATTATTTATAAGAATAGTAATCATTTGTGTATTTAAAAACTATTTATTAGCATCACCTATGGATTTATTGTGATTTACAGTGGAAGACTGCAGAGAGCACTGAAAGATGTTTGTGTTTTTTTCCCTTCACATCTAAATTTAAGAACTTCACTAATGTTTGCATAATTTCATACTGTTTTTTCATGTATTTGTTAAAGAAATCCATGCTGTTAATAGCAACTAGCTTAGATGATTTTTTTGACAGAATATAATAAATGCCTAACTTAGTCATCTTAGGTTGCCATAACAAAATACCACAGACTGAGTTGCTGGAACAACAGAAATATATTATCTCACAGTTATTAGAGATCAGAGTAACAGCATAGTTGGATTATAATAAGATTTTTCTTCCTTGCTTACATATGACTGTCCCTTGCTTGTTCTGTCCTTGGTGCATGCAGGTACAGTGAGAGAATGAACTCATTGATACCTCTTATAGGGAGGGACACAGGTGGCTTCTTGGTGGCTTAAGCGGTAAAGAATCTGCCTGCAATGCAGAAGAAACCTGTTTAGTCCCTGGGTCGGGAAGATCCCCTAGAGAAGGGAATGGCAACCTACTTCAGTATTCTTGGCTGGAGAATCCCATGCACAGAGGAGCCTGGTGGGGCTACAGTTCNTCCCTTGCTTGTTCTGTCCTTGGTGCATGCAGGTACAGTGAGAGAATGAACTCATTGATATCTCTTATAGGGAGGGACACAGGTGGCTTCTTGGTGGCTTAAACGGTAAAGAATCTGCCTGCAATGCAGAAGAAACCTGTTCAGTCCCTGGGTCGGGAAGATCCCCTAGAGAAGGGAATGGCAACCTACTCCAGTATTCTTGGCTGGAGAATCCCATGCACAGAGGAGCCTGGTGGGGCTACAGTTCATTTAACAAAGAGTCAGACACAACTGAGTGACTAACACACATAGAAATACAAATTCTGTTGGGATGAGGGTCCCACTCTTATATCCTTACTAAATCTTAATTACTTCTTTAGAGATCCTTCATAAAATATCACCACACTGTAGTTTAAGATTTCAATATGTGAATTTGGGGCTGGGGTAGAATACAAAAATCAGTCTAAACCAATACCAGAGCAAACAATTTTGATTATATTAGGAAGAAGACAGAATTCATCTAGAAAAAATGCAGGTCATGTGTGAAATGTGCACAAAGTGGATATTATACAGACTGTTTCTTTGGCAATTTTTGGAGAAATTTACTTATGAATATGATTTGAACTGAAAATATATATCTTATCTAGTATAGCTGACTGAATTTTCTATCTGGATAATTGCCACAGACACCAAGAATTTATTTACTATGCTTAAATAGCCTTAGAATATAATTCTCTTTCAGCACTAAAATAATCATGATCATATTTATATTATATAATTATAATTAATTCCAAAATTCAAAAATTTTTGTTTACATATAAATATGATAAGCACTACTTCCTGATTTGTAAATTTATAATGTAGTTCTATAGTAATTTATATTTATACTTGCTTATACCACTTCCCTTTTATTTTGGGCAGTGTTGTGTGTGCATGCTGCTGCATGCTAAGTCACTTCAACCTTGTCCCACTCTGTGTGACACCATGTACAGTAGCTTGTTAGACTCCTCTCTCCATGAGATTCTCCAGGCAAGAATACTAGAGTGGGTTGCTATGTCCTCCTCCAGGGGATCTTCCCATTCCAGGGACTGAACCTGTGTCTTCTATGCCTCCTATACCCAATGAGGGAAGCCATGTCTGTATGCCCCAGATTTAATCCCACAGGTTGGAAAATAATCTATTTTGCCCTTCTTTTAGCTTCAGGGGTGGAGAGGAGTTTTACTAATATGGTATAGCAAAACTCAGATAAAATAAAACAAATTTTCTCTTCTGTATGTAAAAGACATAATTGATAGTGCAAAAAAACTGATAGTATGTAGGGGATAGTCTGTGTAAATATTTTTAAGTACACAGAAGAACAAAAAAGTACATTAAAAAGTGATATGGATGTAAAAAGGTATTGTCAGAAGATTAAATATAACTCAGAAATGGAAGGTTTTTGAAACTGAAACAAGAAAAAAGTAATAGAAGCTATAATGAAACAGTGAAATTAATCATTTCTCAATTATACAAAGATTTAACTCATTTAGTTACATTACAAATAATCTTTCTGATTTAATAAAATATAAAATATGAAATAAAGAAGAAAATTATTTTCCTCCAAGGAACAAAAATTTATTGACTTTACTCTTTTCTGCAAATCTCAGTGCTCCAGTCAAAAATTAAATGAAGCATAGTTTCAACCGAAACCATAAATAATTTAATGATACCAGTCAAATTGCTACTTATTGCTAAGACAAAATAGTATTTTCACACACACACACACACACACACACACACACACACACACATATGTATATATAAAGTCAAATATGTATTTTGCTGAAAACCATCCTGAAAATGAATTACTGTGCTAATGGACAAAATGTTAAGAAAAAAGCAGGATGAGAAAGAAGCCTTCAAACAGATAAGTGAAAAATGCTAACTATAAATGATGTTTACAAATGTAGCCATAACACTGAATAAAAACAAAGATATTTTAGAAATGAATATTATACATTAATTAATTTGATGATATAAGTCCATTATAAAAACATTTAAATTACAGTAATTAAACATAAGATAAAATTATTCTATTATCAAAGGTCTGGGATAAGGAGTTTATCTTTCCCTCTTAACCTAATCATATAGGCACCACTCTGTTTTTCTTTTTTTAATTGAAATATAGTTGATTTGCAATATTTTTTTAGTTTCAAGTGTACAACATAGTGAATCAGTATTTTTGTAAATTATACCCCATTATAAGTTACCACATGATAATGGATACAATTTGCTGTGCTATATAATATATTCTTGTTGCTTATCTATTTTATGCATTGTATTGCTAGTTTGTTCTGATGGGTGGGGCCATGCTCAGTAAATATTTAATCTAATATTTGTTGAAGGTTGGAGCTGGTGTTCCCTCCCTGCTGTTTAACTTGAGTCCCACCCATCAGAACAAGGCCAAGTTTCCCCCACAGTCGGTTTCTACCATCAGGAAGCATCCATAAGACTTGAATCATTATCCTTCAGAGGGCAGGCAGAATGAAAACCATAATCACAGAATGCTAACCAAACTGCCTTATCTAACTCAATGAGCTATGAGCATGTCGGGTAACCCAAGATGGATGGGACATGGTGGAGAGTAACGACAAAACCTGGTTCACTGGAGGAGGGAATGACAAACCATTTTAGTAGTCTTCCTTGAGAACCCCATGAAGAGTATGAAAAGGCAAAAAGATATGACACTGGAAGATGAACTCCCCAGCTTGATAGGTGTCCAATGTGCCACTGGAGAAGGGTGGAGAAATAACTCCAGAAGAATGAAGAGACAGAGCCAAAGCAAAAACAAAACAAGGTCCAGTTATGGACGTGACTGGTGATGGAAGTAAAGTCAGATGCTGTAAGAATGATATTGGATAGGAACCTGGAATGTTAGGTCCACGAATCAAGGAAAATTGGAAGTGGTCAAACNGAAGATGAACTCCCCAGCTTGATAGGTGTCCAATGTGCCACTGGAGAAGAGTGGAGAAATAACGCTAGAAGAATGAAGAGACAGAGCCAAAGCAAAACCAAAACAAGGTCCAGTTATGGATGTGACTGGTGATGGAAGTAATGTCAGATGCTGTAAGAATGATATTGGATAGGAACCTGGAATGTTAGGTCCACGAATCAAGGAAAATTGGAAGTGGTCAAACAGGAGATGGCAAGAGTGAACACTGATATTTTAGGAATCAGTGAACTAAAATGGACTGGAATGGGTAAATTTTACTCAGTTGACCATTGTATATACTACTGTGGGCAAGAATCCCTTAAAAGAAATGGAGTAACCATCAGAGTTAACAAAAGAGTCTGAAATGCAGTACTTGGTGGCAATCTCAAAAATGACAGAATGATCTCTATTCTTTCCAAGGCAACCATTCAACATCATAGTAATGCAACTCTATCCCCCAACCACTAATGCTGCAGAAGCTGAAGCTGAACAGTTCTATGAAGACTTGCATGACCTTCTAGAATTAACACCCCCAAAATATATCCTTTGCACCATAGGGTACTGGAAAACAAAAGTAAGAAGTCAAGAGATACCTGGAGTAACAGGCAAATTTGCCCTTGGAGTATAGAATGAAGCAGGGCAAAGGCTGAAAGAGAACTTATTGGTCATAGAAAACACCATCTTCCAACTACACAAGAGACTACTCTACATGTTGACATCACCAGGTGGTCAATACTAAAGTCAAACTGATTATATTCTTTGCAGTCAAAGATGGAGAATCTCTATACAATCAGCAAAAACAAGACTGGGAGANCATCTTCCAACAACACAAGAGACTACTCTACATGTTGACATCACCAGGTGGTCAATACTAAAGTCAAACTGATTATATTCTTTGCAGTCAAAGATGGAGAATCTCTATACAATCAGCAAAAACAAGACTGGGAGATGACTATGGCTCAGACCATGAACTCCATATTTTAAAATTCATACTTAAGTTGAAGAAAGTAGAGAAAACTACTAGACCATTCAGCTATGACTTTAATCAAACTCCTTACAATTAAACACTGGAAGAGACAAATAGATTCAAGGGATCATATCTGACAGACAGAGTGCCTGAAGAATTATGGTGGAGGTTCATGACACTGTACAGGAGGCAATGATCAAGCCCAACCCCAAGAAANGCTCCATTTGGTGACTACTAATAAGTTCTCTGAAGACTGATGGACGATCACATGTATAGAAACTTGAGCATACTGAAGCAGGTGCTTTTAATGGATTCCTATTTTCTTGACTGATGCCTTGCTTTTAGTAATAGGATTAACAAATTTCAAATGAGTGCATGGCTCCACAGCATTTGTCCAACTTAAATCCACTTTGCAGTTAACGACAGTATTTATATGGCAGTGTTCTGGTCACTGGGATGCAGAAATGAGACAGGCAGCTTTTGTTCAGTATATCAGTAGAAGGAAGCTGGTTGCCCTCTATTTACTCTTTCCTTCCCTTGCAAGCTGCAGGAGTCACATATTATGGGTGCTTTAGTTTTGACCATGTACATCAATAAGGTAAAATAGAACTATAAGAATAAATAAACCTGAAATTCCAAGGTGACCTCTACAACTGAACCAGCTATTCATTCTGGTCTATCCATTTATGTACTAGGTTCCTTCCTTGAGAATTTTATTATTACACTTCTGTTTCTTCTATCAATGGTTGTTGGCCTGGAAAATTCTGGGTCTAATGTGATTTTTTAGCCTTTATCATGGGGTATCATTTTAACTACAGATATGAGAAATTATTCCTTATATTTGAAGGGCAAGAAATATACAGAATGGCTGTGATGCTACCTGGTACTTAGAAGATCTTCTAGAAGATCTAGAAGATCTCTGAATCTAAAATGTTTCATGTCCTCTTCCCCCATCTTAAAATTTAGTAATTTGCCACCTCTATAACCTTTCTTCTCTCTGTCATCAATTTCTTCTGTAACCATAGACTGGGAAAATCTCTCTGGATTTCTGCATTTAAGGATTCATAATTAGATTGGGCCTAATTGGATAACTGAGGAAATCTCTCTAATTCAAGGTCCACATCCTTAATCATATCTGCAAAATTCCTTTTGCCATGTAATATACATGTTCACAGCTTCTGAGGATTAAGAGGGCTACTATTCTATCTGACACAAAGGGTTTATTATTTTCTTTTATTTATTTCAAACATTTAAGGAAGAAATAAAAATGTTTCTACACAAGTTATTTCTGAAAATAATTGATATATGAACACTTCGTAACTAACTTTATGGGCTTGAATTATCTTAAAACCAAAGCCGGAACAAAAAAATTGCAGAAGTAGATTAAGACAATTCAATACCCCTCAAACACAGATGTAAAAATCTGTGAAATGATATTTACATTATTCTGAATAAACCCATGAACAGATTAAAAAGGCAAAAAGATATGACACTGAAAGAAGAACTACCCAGGTTAGTCGATGCCCAATAGGCTACTGGAGAAGAGTGAAGAAATAGCTATCTGTGTACTTTTTTGGCACAGCATTATAGTTAGGATTCTGTTTCTTTCTATTAATAAATTAAAGCACAAAAACTACCTTTACTGCTTTTTTTCTGGGCATAGTCAGATTTTGCATCATTAAATGTAATAAAAGAGTCTGACTGAGACATACTTTTTGGAAACTAGAGAGAACAGAAGAAAGAAAGTGAAGTTGCTCAGTTGTATCTGACTCTTTGTGACCCTGTGGACGGTAGCCTACCAGGATCCTCCATCCATGGGATTTTCCAGGAAGAGTACTGGAGTGGGTTGCCATTTCTTTCTCCAGGGGATCTTCTCAACCCAGGGATCAAGCCCGAATCTCCCGCATTATAGGCAGACGCTTTACTGTCTGGGCCACCAGGGAACTTTGCATTTTGTTTTTGTTTGTTTGTTTGTTTGTTTTTTCCCCTCTAAATTAAAGCTGTTCCCTGTAGCTTTCTTAATTTCATTATCAATATCCCAGTAGGAGATTTTACTAATAGTTGATAATACCTCCAGGAGCCATAACACATAGCCATAACCCATGCCATATTGAAAGGCCTATTACACAGTTGTTCAAATTTTTTTCTAGCCACCAATTAGATGTAACCAGAAATCATGACTTAAAATTTAAATTTTAAATTTAAAACTTCCTGGAACTACTTTAATCTTCTATTATATATTCTTCCAACTCGATGGACATGAGTTTGCGCAAACTCCAGGATTTGGTTATGGACAGGGAAATCTGGCGTGCTGCAGCCCATGGGGTCGCAGAGAGTTGGACACTTGGACGTGACTGAGCGACTTTCATTCCCAGGTGGCTCAGTGGTAAAGAATCCAGCTGCCAATGCAGGAGACATTTGTTTGATCCCTGGGTTGGGAAGATTGCCTGGGGAAGGAAATAGCAACCCACTTTAGTATTCTTGCTGGAAAACCCCATGGACAGAAGAGCATGGCAGGCTACAGTCCATGAGATCGCAAAAGAATGGGATACAACTTAGCAACTAAGCAACAACAGCAATGGTGATATCAGCTATTCATAAGAATATGCAACAACTGAAACTCAGACATTCTGCTGAAAATGTAAATTGCAACTACATTAGACATTTATTTGGTCTATATGAAAGGAAAAGCCCCAGAAATACATTTCCATTTGACTCCTTCACATAATTTCCATTTTTTCTGCTGTTTTTTCCAACTGTATAAACATATCTNTACAGAAGAGCATGGCAGGCTACAGTCCATGAGATTGCAAAAGAATGGGACACAACTTAGCAACTAAGCAACAACAGCAATGGTGATATCAACTATTCATAAGAATATGCAACAACTGAAACTCAGACATTCTGCTGAAAATGTGAATTGCAACTACATTAGAGATTTATTTGGTCTATATGAAAGGAAAAGCCCCAGAAATACATTTCCATTTGACTCTTTCAAATAATTTCCATTTTTTCTGCTGTTTTTTTTCCAACTGTATAAACATATCTACCTTTCTATCTATTAACATTGTTTTATGATTTTTTTTTATATATTTAATGCCAGACATTGTGTGTAACAGAATAGTAGAGGTTAAGGTAAATACTATCTATACCCAAAAGTAAGCATACCCATTCTTTTGGCATCCTATTCATGGGAGAATTGAGACAATTTGTCTATAGTTGTGCTGAGTGTGGCTTTTTTTTTTTTTCTTTTTTAAATCTACTATCATATACTAAAGTCTTGAAATTGCTCTGGTGATTGATTTTATAGTCACATTTTGAGTGTGAGGTATGGAATGTCAGAGAATCTCTCCTTACCATCAGATTTCAGATAACAGGTCCTGCACACCTCTCCAACAGAGGATGTCTCACCCCACAGTCCTCCTCCCACAAGGCAGACTATCTGAATCTCAGACTGGGGCACTCTTAGCATTCCTGTACTTTTCCAACAGGAACCATCTTCTCCCTCCTCCGAGTGGTGGTCAGAGCTCAGGCAGCTTCCTGCCCTGTCCCTAGTACTGCAATCTCTGCCTCATATTATAGAAAATTTCTGGTCTAATGGCAGATCACTTTTTCCTTCTGTGACTGAAGGTGCAGCGTAGTTGGTTCTTCTGTCCCTCCCCCAAGGAAGCCCAGTCTGTGCCTAGAATCATTGCAGAGTCTATCCTCATATCTACATTTGCTTTAGTACAAATTTACATTAAATATATCCCAAGGCTCATTAACTATCATTTTGCTGATATTTCTTCAGTCAATCTTTGTTTGTTTGAAACCCATATTCAAGATTAGTGGTTCTCAGACTTTAAGCTGCACAGAATCACCTGGAGTTTATGTGACAGGCATTGTTAAGCATTTACTCTAAAATATCTGACTCAGTAGATCTGGGGAAGCGTGTAAAAATTTCCATTTCTGTCAGGTTCCTAGGTGTTATGGATGGTGCTGACCTGAAGACAATACACTAAGGATAGCTGCTGTAGATCACAATTAACAAAGTATACATCCAAATACCATAGGCCCAGGTTTTAGTGGAAGTGGAAGTGCAAGTCATTCAGTCATGTCTGACTCTTTGCAATCCCATGGACTGTCCTTGGATTTCTCCAGGCCAGAACACTGGAGTGGGTAACCTTTCCCTTCTCAAGGGATCTTCCCAACCCAGAGATTGAACCCAGGTCTCCTGCTTTGCAGGCAGATTCTTTACACCACAAATAAAGCTTTGCTGGAACAGAGTCATGACTATGCATTGATTGATTTTTCTATGGATCATTTTGTGTTCTAACAGCAGAACTGAAACTGAGTAGTGAAGACAGAGGTCATGTCATCCGCAAAGCTTAAAATAGGTACTATCTGCCTTTTCCCAGAACAAACAAACAAAAACTACAAACCAAAACACAAACGCAAAAACCAACCAAACAAAAATGTTTGCTTTATATTAAAAATATAACATTCGTTCTTAATATTTCATTCAAAATATGTTAATAAAATAATAAATTTGCTTACAGATGAAATAATACTCGAATGTTCTATTTTCTTTTCCTATGGTCTGTTTGATCTACCTTCTTATTTTCGCATTTATACTGTCAGAACTGATCACTGTATGTGAATATTAATATCTTAATTTAGATTTCCACATCCATATTTTGTACTCAGTATTTGATTCTTATATATCTAAGACTTTCCTTATGAAAAGGCAGAAGATGCATTATCAACTGAGTACTCAAAATATTTAAGAGTTACTCAAAATATGTAAACAATAGATTCCTTAACTTCTTTTAGAATACAATTTTCATGTAAATAATATATATGCATGTGGTGTAATTTACTTAATTATCTTCAGTCATCAACTTATCTTTATAATTACTAGTACAACTTTAGAAAATATGCAGTGAATATTAAAACAGATGTCTGTGCCTCCAGATTCTCAGTAATTCAACAGCCCATCAAAAGAGGTTTAAAAATGTTGAATGCATGGGTGAAGCAAGCTGGAATGGAAGGTCAATAACCTACAAAGACACCTGCTCATTCTTAAGCATATGCTACAGGCAGATTTCTATGAGCATTTTCCTCTAGGCTCATGTTCAAGATGTTCAAGACTATATTATTGATTTAAAAATTTACATTACTGAAAACTTTGTATCAAAATATTTTCATGAAAATATTTACAAATGAGTTTTTTTTTGAAATGGCAAATAAAGTTTATAATGTTTCAGAATGAATCATTATGTTATTTTGAAAGTGGGAGACTAATGGAAAGTCTCAGACAAATATTTCTTCAACAATATACCTATTAAGTAACAAGCATTGAAAATATAATACTATCAAATAATATATAATATTCTCTAATTAATAATAAATTCATTTATGGATGTGAGAGTTGGACTATAAAGAAAGCTAAGTGCCAAAGAATTGATGCTTTTTAACTGTGGTATTGGAGAAGACTCTTGAAAGTCCCTTGGACTGCAAGGAGATCCAACCAGTCCATCCTAAAGGAGATCAGTCCTGGGTGTTCTTCGGAAGGACTGATGTTGAAGCTGAAATTCCAATACTTTGGTCACCTAATGCAAAGAGCTGACTCATTGGAAAAGATCCTGCTGCTGGGAAAGATTGAAGGAAGGAGGAGAAGGGGATGACAGAGGATGAGATGGCTGGATGGCATCATTGATTCAATGGACATAGGTTTAGGCGGACTCCGGGAGTTGATAATGGACAGAGAGGCCTGGTGTGCTGCGATTCATAGGGTTGTAAAGAGTAGGACACGGCTGAGCGACTGAACTGAACTGAACTGATAAAGCGATTATATGGCTGAAAGGCATTATCACATACAATACTGTTTCTGATGTGCTTGCTGTAACATTCTCAAATCAGTTTAAGTTCCAAAGAAGAAATAGAATTATCTATTAAAAATGAAAACCATGTTGATTCTTGCTTTAAAAATAAATCCAGCAGTGAAAATAAAATTGAATCACAGGGATCACTGAAAATATATTATAAGCCATGTGATCTATCTTCTGGCACATTTTCTGCAGAAATAGAGAGTTATTCAATCATAATTTTAAACTGAATATACATTTTATATCTATTTTAAATTCATAAAAGAAAGTATAAATTATATTTTATTAACAAGAGTACATTTTAAATATCAGAAGTCAAGCAGTTCCCAAAGAAGTTTTTTTTTTTTTATATTAAACTGTGGAGAACTCATCATTTAATTAGTATTTAAGAACATTCTTAAGCATTTTGCAAGATGTAAAAACTTAGGTGAATATATGTTAGTGTATGCTATTTTAATGAAATATGTATAATTTTATAGTATTTTTGTTTCTCTTCAAAACAGGGTATTTCTGTTTTCTGCAATTAGGCCATGAATGTCATTCATCCTCACCATTGGTGCCATTCATTTCAAGAACTTTCCACTGCTGTGACATATTACCATATTAGATTTGGATACATCAATGAAAACATTCAGTTATCAGATAGATTTTTCCTGTAAGACAATTAAATATGATAAAAATCTTAAACACCCATAGATGCATACAAAGGGGAAAAAGTGGTTTGCATAATCTACATTTAAATCTTTAAATGTATGACAAGTATAATTTATCAATCATTCTGTATACCGAAGACATACAAACCCTTGTAACACAATAGCACTCTCTATTGCTTTTTAGGGACTGGTACCTGAGTTGAAGAGGATACTGGCCTTCATTTTCTACTGCTGCTGTAACAAATAATCACAAACTAAGTGGTTTAAAACAATACAAACTTAGTATTGCACAGCTTTATAGGTCAGAAGTTCTAGTTGGCTCTGCTGTNGAGTTGAAGAGGATACTGGCCTTTATTTTCTACTGCTGCTGTAACAAATAATCACAAACTAAGTGGTTTAAAACAATACAAACTTAGTATTGCACAGCTTTATAGGTCAGAAGTTCTAGTTGGCTCTGCTGTTGCTCTGCTCTAGATTTCACAAAGCCAAACACAAGGTGTCAGCCAACTGGACTCTTCTCAGGAGACTCTGGGAAGACTCTGCTTCCAAGTTCAATCAAACTGTTGGCAGAGTCCAGATCCTTTTAGTCATAGGACTGAGATTCCATTTCCTGCTGCCTGTAGGCTGGCAGACACCCTTAATTCCTAGAGGTTATTTGGCCAGACCCTGCACATGGGACTCTGTATCCCAGAGCCAGCCATGGTGCTTACAGTCTTCATACTTGCAATCTCTGACTCACCTTCTGCCTCATTTCTCTTGCCAGAAAAAATTTTCTGCATTTAAGGGCTAATTTCATTAGATGGGCCCAGTTAGATAATGCAGGATAAGCTCCCTATTTTAAGGTCCATGACTTTAATTGCATCTGAATATCATTTATGCTATATAATATAACACATTTCAATTTCTGGGAGGTAATGCAATGGCACATTTGGTAGAATATTATTCTGCCTACCACAGTAATAAAGTCCTTCAATGTCATAAAGGTAAGAAGCACTAGAATCAAAATTTAACTGAAAAATAAAACAAAAAATCTTCAGGATTATTTCAAATATACCCAAACAGAACTCCTACTTTTTCTCAACACTCAGTGTATTTAAATAGATACAAAGATATTCAATCACATAGTCAATTGTGACTAGAGTATTAGAATTCCAATTTAAATTTGAAAATAGAAGAAATGATTTTCATGAGACAAATATCAATACATATTTATCAGTCTTTACATACCTATCTATAGACATGGATTACATTTGTAGGACTTGGGGGAAAAGTAGTAACGAGCTTTATACAATCTAAAGTGTGTGTGTGTACACATGTCTGTGGTTATTAAGAAACATCCAATAAAATATAAAGTTTTGGGGAGACTAATCTGAGAATAGTCCCTGAAAAATGAAAGGCAGCTTGATTATCATGGTGAATTCTTGATGTCATGAAGTGGTTCAATTTACTCTTTATAGCTTTGTAACAGTGCACATGCTACATTTATTCCTCTGAAGGCCAAAATGTAATAGAATATTTGAAATACACAATTATAATTTTGATCTAACATCATATTGGAAAAAATGCATTTGTCATGAGCACATAGGAATTATATGCAAAAAATGACATGTGCAAAACAAAGGTACAGCTTAATATATTTTATATACGGTAGCATAACAAATCAGGGTTATTTTAGCTCAGTTTAATTTTTTAAACATTATGCTATGAGAAATAAGAAGACACAAAAAGACAAATATTGTATGATTGCAGTTACATTAGATACCTAGACTAGGCAAATTCATAGAAATAGAAACTATAATGAAGGCTACCAGAGGCTTGGGGACAGGGAATGAGGAAGAATTATTTAATAGTTACAGAAATCTGTTGAGTTGATGAAAAGTTCCAGAAATAGATAATGATAGTGGCTGGACAACATTTTTAATATATTGATCCTTAATACCACAGAATTATTCATGTAGAAATAGAAAATAGTTATACATTTTTACTGTGATAGTTCAAAGAACAATTAAACAACTGTTTGATCTCAATGAAATGATAACATACTATCAAATTATGTACTGATGGGGCAAAATATTAACATTAAATGCTTATCTAGATAAAAAGAAAAGCTAATAAGTTTCGGCATTTAGAGAAAAATAACAGAGTTAAGCCAAATAAAGTGGAGGAGAAAGAAATACACATGAACATAAACACATGAGATAGAGTGTGCTGGCAAAGGCAAAAGTTTACTAGTTGAGAAAGGTAACAAATAATTCCTTGGGAAAATAATGAAGAAAAAGATTGCACGTACAAGTAAGAGGTATGAATAAAACAAAAGAACAAATTATATGTTTTCTTTTTTTCTGCCTTTCTCACTAAAACACATTTCAAAGCAAGCAGAGATTTTGCTGTTTTATTTACTATGTATAATTGGCAAAATAATGGTTCCCCCAAAAGTCCACTCCCTAAGGAGGAAACTGTGACCACTTTTCCCTTACCTGTAAAAGGGACTTTACAGAAGTGTTTAAGAATCTTAGGATATAGAGAACATCTGAGCTTATTATTCAAAGGAGTTTGATGAAATGATACCTGTCCTTCTGAGTGAAAGAGTGAGGAAAAGTTAGCATCAGAAAAAGATTTAAAGATGATATGCTGCTGGCTTTGAAGACGGAGGAAGGCGCATTCAGCTAAGGTGTGCAGCACACCTTTCAGTTCAGTGCAGTCACTCAGTCACGTCCAACTCTTTGCGACCCCATAGACTGCAGCATACCAGGCTTGCCTGTCCATCGTCGACTCCTGAAGCCTACTCAAACTCTCGTTCATTGCGTTATGATGCCATCCAAACATCTACTCCTCTGCTGTCCCCTTCTCCTCCTGCCTTCAGTCCTTCCCAGCATCAGGGTCTTTTCCAATGAGACGGTTGTTCACATCATATGACCAAAGTATTGGAATTTTAGTTTCAGCATCACCTTGGGAAGCTGGAAAAGGGAAGGGTAGGGACTCTCTATGAAAGTTTCCAGAAGGCTCTTTGATTTTACACCAGTGAAACCATTTCAGACTTATAACCCCCAAACCCTGCAAGATCACTATTTCCTTCTTATTTTAAGGCACCAACCTTCTGGCAATTTGTCAAAACAGCAACAGATAACTAATATGCTGCAGTGTTCTTGTGTGTGTGATGGCCACTAAGTTGTGTCCGACTCTGTGACCCCATGGACTGGAGCCTGCCAGCCTCCACTGTTCATGGGATTCTCCAGGAAAGAACACTGGAGTGGTTTGCNTAACAAATCAGGGTTATTTTAGCTCAGTTTAATTTTTTAAACATTATGCTATGAGAAATAAGAAGACACAAAAAGACAAATATTGTATGATTGCAGTTACATTAGATACCTAGACTAGGCAAATTCATAGAAATAGAAACTATAATGAAGGCTACCAGAGGCTTGGGGACAGGGAATGAGGAAGAATTATTTAATAGTTACAGAAATCTGTTGAGTTGATGAAAAGTTCCAGAAATAGATAATGATAGTGGCTGGACAACATTTTTAATATATTGATCCTTAATACCACAGAATTATTCATGTAGAAATAGAAAATAGTTATACATTTTTACTGTGATAGTTCAAAGAACAATTAAACAACTGTTTGATCTCAATGAAATGATAACATACTATCAAATTATGTACTGATGGGGCAAAATATTAACATTAAATGCTTATCTAGATAAAAAGAAAAGCTAATAAGTTACGGCATTTAGAGAAAAATAACAGAGTTAAGCCAAATAAAGTGGAGGAGAAAGAAATACACATGAACATAAACACATGAGATAGAGTGTGCTGGCAAAGGCAAAAGTTTACTAGTTGAGAAAGGTAACAAATAATTCCTTGGGAAAATAATGAAGAAAAAGATTGCACNAGAAAAATAACAGAGTTAAGCCAAATAAAGTGGAGGAGAAAGAAATACACATGAACATAAACACATGAGATAGAGTGTGCTGGCAAAGGCAAAAGTTTACTAGTTGAGAAAGGTAACAAATAATTCCTTGGGAAAATAATGAAGAAAAAGATTGCACGTACAAGTAAGAGGTATGAATAAAACAAAAGAACAAATTATATGTTTTCTTTTTTTCTGCCTTTCTCACTAAAACACATTTCAAAGCAAGCAGAGATTTTGCTGTTTTATTTACTATGTATAATTGGCAAAATAATGGTTCCCCCAAAAGTCCACTCCCTAAGGAGGAAACTGTGACCACTTTTCCCTTACCTGTAAAAGGGACTTTACAGAAGTGTTTAAGAATCTTAGGATATAGAGAACATCTGAGCTTATTATTCAAAGGAGTTTGATGAAATGATACCTGTCCTTCTGAGTGAAAGAGTGAGGAAAAGTTAGCATCAGAAAAAGATTTAAAGATGATATGCTGCTGGCTTTGAAGACGGAGGAAGGCGCATTCAGCTAAGGTGTGCAGCACACCTTTCAGTTCAGTGCAGTCACTCAGTCACGTCCAACTCTTTGCGACCCCATAGACTGCAGCATACCAGGCTTGCCTGTCCATCGTCGACTCCTGAAGCCTACTCAAACTCTCGTTCATTGCGTTATGATGCCATCCAAACATCTACTCCTCTGCTGTCCCCTTCTCCTCCTGCCTTCAGTCCTTCCCAGCATCAGGGTCTTTTCCAATGAGACGGTTGTTCACATCATATGACCAAAGTATTGGAATTTTAGTTTCAGCATCACCTTGGGAAGCTGGAAAAGGGAAGGGTAGGGACTCTCTANCAGTCCTTCCCAGCATCAGGGTCTTTTCCAATGAGACGGTTGTTCACATCATATGACCAAAGTATTGGAATTTTAGTTTCAGCATCACCTTGGGAAGCTGGAAAAGGGAAGGGTAGGGACTCTCTATGAAAGTTTCCAGAAGGCTCTTTGATTTTACACCAGTGAAACCATTTCAGACTTATAACCCCCAAACCCTGCAAGATCACTATTTCCTTCTTATTTTAAGGCACCAACCTTCTGGCAATTTGTCAAAACAGCAACAGATAACTAATATGCTGCAGTGTTCTTGTGTGTGTGATGGCCACTAAGTTGTGTCCGACTCTGTGACCCCATGGACTGGAGCCTGCCAGCCTCCACTGTTCATGGGATTCTCCAGGAAAGAACACTGGAGTGGTTTGCCATTCCTTTAGCATATAAAATACTCCTTGGCACAAATTAGACAGCTAAACATATTTATTGATTGTAAATATATAAATGGGGTTAATATGCACTATAAACCCATAGTATCTGTGGGGTAATATATATGCATATATGTATATGGATTTTATATATATATATATGTATATATATGTACATGGGGTATATATATATATATCATATAGATAAGATGGAATTATAGTTACATCAGTT
>SJYW01015082.1:0-23780 GCA_006410735.1 Raphicerus campestris
AAAGTGAAAAGTGAAAGTGAAGTCACTCAGTCGTGTCTGACTCTTTGTGACCCTGTGGACTGCAGCCCACCAGGCTCTTCTGTCCATGGGATTTTCCAGGCAAGAAACCGGAGTGGGGTCCCATTTCTATCTCTGGTTTCCACTCATAATAGGGAGCAATTAGTGTAACAGGGTTAAACTGCTCTCTTTACTTGGAACCTGTAAACGTTCTGTTTATTAATAAAGGTTAATGGAACCCATGCTGCAAAATAGTGCTATGGTGTGGATCTCTCCCAAGCAGGTCTTCAACATGGGCGAGAAAGGATTTCTCCAGCCCTGGAGCTCTAATACAAAGTAAGACAAGACCCTTTTACATCTGGCTCCACTCTATTCTGGGCTGCTTAATGTACCAGTGCCAGCTCTTTGCCACTAGACATATATTTAGCATATTGGAAGGAAAACCAAAAGCAAGGATTTTACATAGGAGCTAATCAGATAATTACATGGGTATCCAAAAGCCAGACACTAAGGGATAGTGGAAACAATATAATTAAATAACTTGAGGGAGGCAGGAAGACTAGCCCAGAGGAGTGTCTGCCTCGGAGCCTCGATGCTGAATACAGTTTATCAAAGAAGGAAATCAAAAGAAGACTTTGATGAAGAAGCACATTCACTCTCAGAAGATGGATGGCAGTTAATAATCCCAAACCTCCCCCTTGACCCAGTGTTTGGTTTTCAGCGAGGACTCAAATTGTGATTCTAAACGGAAACAGAATGGCAAGGAGGACAGGGGAGGAGTGAACACTTTTACCACATTCCAGGTCAATTCTTCTAATTCCCAAGGCTTGGGGATGACAGCCACGAGAAATTTAGGATCCCTAAGAATGGCATTCTATAAATACTGATTATTTTCAGTTAATGTTCTTGTTGTCAGTATATAGCATTTCCATTTGCCACAGTCTTCCGGGCCATTTCTGAAGCTGCCCCAAATGATGCCTCCAAGGGGCTGGCGATCATTACTCCCAGGTCCCAGATGGCGAGGCTGAGAGGTTAAGTGAGTTGCCTCAGGCCACACACTTCATTTCAAGGCCTCAGGTGCCAATATGGGATTATCTCTGTAAGTTTCTGACTCTTTGTAGGACAAATAAATCTTCCCAGGGTAAAAGACATCATATGGCATCTGCGGTTTGTATAGTATGAGAAACTCTCCTTAGTGGTGCAGACCTCTTGGAATGTCACATCTACTTGTTGGGGTATCCAGCAGTCACATCTACAACTCCCCTTGATAACACGGGTGGACATCATATTTATTCAGCAGCAAGAACAGGAGGATCATTCAAAGAACAAGTGTTGAGTGGGCCCCAGATCTTCCAAGTCACTAGCAAGGTTGAGACACATCATAAGCAAACACATTGGTTCTTAAAATGTGTTACTTAGGGAGAGGATCAAACTACTCTCCTGAGAAGGCAGCAGGATGTGGACAGGAAGAGGGAAACCTTAGAACTAGACTTGATTTTATTCTTGAATTTGAGCATCACTTTCCTGGTCTGCAAAAGAGAGGAGGGGTTACTAATGGGGTTGTTGTATGTGCCCCGCAAATTCCTCACCTCCAGAAATTCCGAATGAGACTTTCCTTGGAAATTGAGTCTTTGCAGATGTAGTCAAGTTAACATGAGATCGATCATTAAGATGGGTTCCAATCCAAAATGACTGATGTCTCTATAAAAAGGAGAAATTTGGACACAGAGAGACATGAGCAAAGGAAAGACACATGAAGAGACACAGAGAGAACAAACACCATGTGAAAATGGAGGACTGGGATGATGAACCTGAAAGCCAAGGAATGCCAAAGATCGCTGAGAACACCAAAAGCTAGGAAGAGGCAAGGAAGTACATTTCCCCTCCAGGTGTCCAAGGAGACACAGCTCTTCCATAATCTTGATTTCAGACTTTCAGCCTCCAGAACTGTGAGACAATACATTTCTATTGTCCTAAGTCACCCAGTTGGTGGTACTTTGTTACAGCAGCCCTGGGAAATTAATACATTGTAAATATTAAAAGTAACTATTTTGGTAAAGTGCACACTGAGGGCCTCAATAAATTTAAGTTTCCTTCTTCAAAGAAAAAAATTGATACACTGGAATGGGGACAAATCCTGCCCCCTTTCTCTCTGAAATTTCACTCTGGTCTGACCACATGGCAGATGGATTTCTGAGTCTGTTGAGAACTGCCTTAAATTCTCCAGATCAATGCCAGAAATTATCTGGTTTCCTGGGAGGATTTCTGAATTAGAAAGGACTGAGAACTGAGCCAAAATTCCTAGGTCTGAGCTGAAACAGAGGAAACTTCTGACTGGAACATAAGCTGTCATCTATTGGGAAGAGCTGGGAAGCCTTTCTCCAAGGGACATTGGGACATAGTGTCAGATCAAGCCTAACCCCTATACCCTGGGTCCCCACTCCACAGCTGGGGCCCCTTAATACTCACCTGCAGGGTCAGCCCTGGCCAAGGTTCTCAGACTCTATAACCCTTAAAGGAGCACCTGCTTTGAGGGGTTTTGGATGCAGTGGTTGAATATGGACACTGCAGTCAGACTGCCTGTGTTGCTTCCAACTCTGCTACTTACAGTGCATCCTCAGGCAAGTTATTCTCCAAGCCTTACTTTCTACCTTGGAGAAGTGGGCATGATAATAATAGTACCCAAGCCACAGGCTTGTTGTGGGGATTAGTTAACACAGCCAAAGCATATGAATGGGTATTGGGTATGAAGTATTATATACGTGTGTTTTCTTATTACTGCTACTGCTGTCATTGACAGCTAGTCCCCATCTGCTCTCCAATACTGGCAGCTGGTTCCTAACTCAAGCCTGAAGCCCTTGTCTTGATAGCTTGCCTAGTATTTAGTTTTTTAAAATCCAAGATCCATACCAGACTCTCTCAACCACCTCAAACCACTGTCATGAAAGGGAATCCAGTGTATGTGGCCCCACTATCCTCTGCTCTCCTGATCCTGCCCACCTGCCAGGATGTTCAAATGCTTTGAACTCTCTACCATTGGGCTCCACCTTAGTGTCACGTGATAATCCCCTGTGTTAACTCCTCCAATGATGACAAATGGCTGGGCTCTTACCTGCCACCTGACAACCAGGATGGACCTGTATCACATCTCAGCAGCTGGAGAGTCCTTCAAAAATCTGCCCAGATGCCTACAGGCAGGCTGGATGCCTCCTGCTGACTCCCACTTCCTGTGGTAAATGGATTCCTGTCTAAATGTGAGACTGGATGTTTCCACAACCCGCCAAAATGGAATCTGCTCATTTTGACCACAAAGCTGCTAAACATTAAAAATATGCGGTGACTACATAGGCACTTGACAGTGCCTACGTAATGTCAAACCCATGATGCACAAGGCATTACATTTGACTGAATCAAGTCATAAGATTAAGCAGAATTAAAAAGTCAACATTTGTAAGACTTTGTAAAAGATTCTTTCATTTTACAGCAGCTATTCTAACTCTTCAATGAGTGGTATTTAGAATAAACATCAACAAAATACCAGTCAAAAGTTAAAGCCTTTTCTAGTCTTCACTTCCTCAGTGATGAGTCATTCCTCAGGATGACTCTGTGTGCGCATGTGTGTTAAATTGCTTTAGTAGTGTCCAACTCCTTGTGACCCTATGGGCTGTAGCCCACCAGGTTCCTCTGTTTATGAATTCTCCAGGCAAGAATACTGGAGTGGGTTGCCACGCTCTCCTCCGAGGGATCTTCACAACCCAGGGATTGAACCCATGTCTCTTATATCTTCTGCACNAGCCCACCAGGTTCCTCTGGTTATGAATTCTCCAGGCAAGAATACTGGAGTGGGTTGCCACGCTCTCCTCCGAGGGATCTTCACAACCCAGGGATTGAACCCATGTCTCTTATATCTTCTGCACTGGCAGGCAGGTTCTTTATCACTAGTACTACCTGGGAAGCCCCAGGATGACTCCACCTGTACAGTATTAAATTCTACAAATTGAAGAGCTAAAAGGGTAACAGATACGAGGAACACAAAGGGAGTAAAGCCTGTTAAACTAACATTTGTCAAGTATTCATTATGTTTCAGACTCTGTGCTAATTGTTTCACACAAATAATATAGTTGAGTACTTATAACGCACTTGTAAATTAGGTACTAATGCTATGTCTGCTTTGTTTTCTAACAGATAAGGAAACTGAGGCACAAAGCAGATGAAATAACTTGAACAAGATTCAAAATCTACTTCAGCTGAAACCTGAACCTAGGTCCAAGTTCAGACGCTGGACGATGAAGTTGAAGAAATTGAACTCTTTTACACATTTTCTTCCTTTTCCAGTTGGTTTTGGTCCCTATAGCATGGTGATGTCCAACTAAGCATGCCCCTTCCAAATATATTCAGTGACATTTGCTTGTGAGAGCCTCAGTCACAAACACTACTCTCATTGTCCCAGCATAATGCAAAGTCACTGTGGCTCTGGGCAGCAGAGGCTATGAGTTCCTTTTCAGCTTCATTAACTAACCTTGAGGAGGCTGGGATCGGGGAAACACTAAAACCCAGTTCTCCTAGCCAGCAGCCAGCCTGGCCAGCGGACAGAGGTGAAATGTGACCAAGGTCTGACTTGGTTGATGGTTCAGCCCTGGATGAGGTAGTCCCTGAAAGTTGATCTTTGGGGATTTCAGATCTATTGATGAAAATGGGAATAAAGGAGGGACCTTGATAAAAATGTTGAGGAATGTAGGCAGGAAATGATGGCAAAATTCTCCCCACCCCTATCAAAGAAAATGGCTTTAGGAAGTTGAGTCTCTACCCCTGTTCCTGTCTCCCCCTTATAAATCTACCCCTAAATCATCTTCAGGGAACTGGACCGGTTGCTTTCTCCCTGGCAATAACAGGGAATTCCAACTACAAGCCAATTAGAATACACCCACAGCTGCCAGTAAAATGTTTCATTGGTTTCATAAACAAGAGAAAGAAATCAGAGATAGTCCAGAGCCTCACCAAGATGCAAGTGTCTTTATGAAGCAGACTGAAGCCTGCCTCCATGGGCTCCCCATTCCACAAACCTTCCTCCACCCAGATGTTTTTAGCTGCTGCCACTTGCCCACAGTCCTTACTTCCCTGGATATTTGATCGACGTCCCTGAGGGGTTCACTTCCTTTCTCTGAGCCTCAGTTTCCTCCTTTGTCAGTTTCAGCTGCTCCCCTCTGTATACCTATCTCAGGCACGGGTGTCACTTAAGATCTTAGAGAAGTGACCCTCAGAAATGCAAGGGACTGTCTTCCTTCTCTTTCCGCTCCCCACATCACACTTCTGCGTTGGTTTTCTCTTGGCGTTTCCAGGCTCGGCATAAATTATCCTTGCTCCTATTGACTCCTTACTGCAAGTACTTGCCTGTGTGTGTGTGTGTGTGTGTGTGTGTGTGTGTGTTTGTGAATGCACGTGCCTAGCATGTCTGTAGGCTTGCCACTCTTTCTTTGTTCTTTCCCAAGGCTTCCGCGAGAGCAGCAAATGGAATGGAATGTCCTTGACCAGCCCCTCCCCCTCACCGGGAGGAGGGTGGGCCACCTACGGCCACCCCGCGCTAGCCACCCCTCCCCCATCCTCAGGAGGGCTGTGGATGGAATGAAAGCTGAGGAAGAGTGATTCGATTATTTGCCTGACCTTTGCCAGTGCCGGAAAGTGTATAGATCCACGTGCTTTCCTCCAGTGCCCCTTCGGGACCTTTCTGAACGTGTTCCCGATGGAGCCCTCCTGCGGCTCCGTGGAATCAGGGCTGGATGTAGTTCAAAGCCAAGCGGACCCCTCTCCCAGCACTATGCCCCCCGCCACGCCACCCCACCCCTTTACCTTGCTTCGTGTTCCCTACAAATAACAGTACTGACAGTAATTAGCTGCCCAGAATAACAAGGACATTATCTTTGCTCAGCTTTACTCCAAAGGCACATAAGCAAACCTTACTGCGCTTAGGCACAGGTAAAGTACATTTGAAAATCCCCTTTTAGAATCCTGGAAAACATGACCCTTGCACTTCCTTATAACCCTGAGAGACAATTTTCCTCTTTATTAGACTGGATTTTCCTTTGGGGTAGAGTACAAAGAGGTGGAGAGAAAACTTGTGTTTAAGAAAGCTGTTATTTTGTTCATATTTTTTGACAGCCTCATTGCTTGATTAGAATCACTTTACCATGCACCCTCTCTCTCATGCATTTCTTGGGTTATAAGGCTTCAGGTTGCCTTGAAGTTGGCAATACTGAGGCAAAGCAACAATCAAATGTGCAGCCAGAGAGGGGACAGGGTGAGAAGTTAAGACTCTATTTAAACCACTGAAGAGGTTGGGAAACCAACTTACCAAAATAGCAATTAAAAAAAAAAATCTGAAAAACAAATTCACCACCAAACAGTTTCTACTGCTCCATTTATTTCAACTAGTGTGGTATTAATAGAATGCCTAACAGCAGGGAGTTGGAAAATAAATGTATTCTCACTCACAAGGGAATGACTAAATGACTCACAAATGCAAAAATAAATAAATGGCTCCCTATGAAAATTTGAAACTATATTACCCTGACTGAAACAACTAAGCATTTTAACTGTAACCTAACATGTTAAATTCAATCAGTTTTATTTGAGGCCATAGATAGATCAAGCGATCAATCTCCATTATTCTGGGCCTTTTTTTTTCTTCATGTTCATAGTGCTATTTTTCTTCCTATAATACATTGCAGTTCATTTCCTTGAGCCTTCTTCAGTTTAATGGCTGATTCTCAGACCCCCCCCCCAAAAAAAATTCCCCCTCCTTTAGAGGGAATAGGAACAATAGTGGAATTTTTTTTTTTTTTTTTTTTTGAGGAGGGCGAGTCTTAATTCCCTGTAGTAAAGAGGAGAAAGGAGGACACAGGGTGAGAAAAAGGTAACAAGTAGATAAATAATGTGTGTTATATCTTGTTTCAAATGCTATGTTAAATGTTAACAGGTGCTGCCTCCTGACACTATAAAAAGATCAACTTTTTGTCTCCTTTGTAATTTGTGAACAGGTAGGCCCTGAGGACTTGAATGAGGTCATGCCAATTAACTCACCGATTCCTGCAATCAGTGATAATGACATCCTTAGCAACCATCCTATCACTATGGCACCAGCCCGCTGCTATAAAAACCCTTTTCATCTACACTAGTTTGAGGTTAGGTGGCTAAAGCTCTGATCCCAAAAGCCACAGACTGAGAATTTATGTTAACGCCCCACTCTGTCTCACCCAGGGTCATATCTTTCCTCTCTTAAAAGAGGAGCAGCCAGAGAAAAATTTTCTCTGGTTCCAAAAGTTAAGGATTAGGGCTTTTCCCAAACATACTATAAATCATTGGTTGACTCTTTGGAATCATTTCCTACTGAGAGCAGCTAATGAGCTTTATCTTTCAACTTTAGGCCAGCCTGATTATACTATACTTATATACTCCTTGCATAAATCTGCTTGTTACTGGACTGCCTTTATCCATAAAGACTACATCAGTTGCTTCACAGGATAAGAACTGATACCCCAAATGAAGCTAAATAAAAACCATTAGCAACATGTAAGTGTTTCTTCCCCAGAGTGCTTTGTTGTTTTTTTTTTTTTTTAGTTCTCTGGAGATAAACTGAATACAAATAAATAAATAACAGAAAGACAGAGGCCAGGAATGGATAGTCAAAAAATGTCCTGGGTGAGCAAATTTATCTCAACAACCTTCTCCAGCTAGAAACATTTTAGTTTGAGGCAATATTTATTAACCTGAGACTCTCCTATATGCCCCTGGTTATATTAGGCACTTTGGGAAATCCATAAAAATGTAAGATACTTCAGTGTGTCCTTATTTCAAGGAACTTAAAATCTATGTGGGAAGAAAGAGCAGCATCTGAACAACAATGACAACAAAATTCTGTTTGGGAAGAGAAGGCTTTATGATGTAAGATCTTCCTGGCCATAAGACTTTCTTAAATGACCTGTGACAGTATAAATAATAAAAGAAAAGAAGGAAGGAAGAAGGTGGAGAAATGGGGAAGAAAGGGAGGAGCAACCAGTCTGAGAAGCAACCACAGACTAGAGAACAACGAAACACACCAGGAGGTTAAGAGAAGGCAGTTGACTATACCCCAGGTCTTTTGCATTCGTTGGTACACTAGCTGGAATGCTCCTTACTCCGGCCTTCACATGACTTGTTCATTTCATTTTCCTATGAAAATACCTTACTTTGCACTTTTCCATTGTTTCTGCCACCCTACCAGAACCGGAGACAGTCCATCCTAAAATAGTGCTACCACAAAGTAGGCTGTCAGTAAGCTTACTGAATAAATGAATGGATGGATGAATGAATGAATAGAAGGAATTAGTTGCAGGGGATAGAAACTGCACATCGGGGGAGACAGGGTCTGGTAAGAGCGACGTGCAGCGTAAGTGAAGTAAGTTGTGTTCTCAGATTCCCCAAACATCGATGACAACTGTCGGGTAGGTTTATGACTTCAGAGATGATTTGCAGAGCTGACATTATCTGTAATGTCAGCAGTTATCATATATTTCTCATTGGAGGATATCAATTCTCTGTTTTCCTAATTGATTCCAGTAACATAGATACCCTGAGTGCTGTATACAGCTCACTGATTGCTGGGCAAACATTATTGAAGTGTCAATATTTGCTCTTTTTCCTAGAGCATCATTTTCAAAAAGACTGCAATTCATTTGGGGACGCTTCTCTTATATGTAATGCTTGGGGAGTGCCAATACAATCTAAGTCTTCATTTTATTATTCTTCACCCTTGTTTTGGTCACAGGAATGGCTAGACTTATCCGCTGTCATGGCTGTCCTTGGGCGGCTTCAGAAGTGCCTCAGTGATGCTGCTACACAGGGTTATTGCCGACTTTTCTGATGATCCCTGCAGTTTAGAAAAAGGGACTCTACAGTGGCTCAGGCCACTGATGGTCAAGGTTCTTGATTCTAATCTTTTGGACTGCGTTAGATATGGCATCAGACTTTCCTGTCTGCCCTCTTGGTCCTCAGTCTCCCGGGTTAGCCTGAAGCAAGCTTTGGCCCAACGTGAGACATAAAACACAACAGAAATCTTTCTGCTGTCACATGACTGCATGATCATAAAGCTAAACACATACAGTCTACTTAGAAACATTCTCTTCCATCATGCAGATGTGTGCAGTTGCTTTTTTGGTTAGTTTGTTTTGCCTTAGAGAAGAGAGCCTCGGCCTTGGCAGCATCAGTGAACTTGAGGCTACATCCCCAGAAGTCCTATGAAGGTGTTTTTTTTTTTCCTACTTTTATTTTCAGGTCCAAAAAAAGCCAGATTCCAGTGCTTTCCATAGCCTGGGAAATTCCTGTAGCTCATTTCTCCTGAAGCGTGTGTCTGACGACCTCATTAAATTACTGGGTGCTACTCTAGTCCCGAGCAGTCCCCTTTCTCAGGGTTACTTTCTTCCCACTCCCACTGGGTGAGAATCCCAGAGTTCAAATCACACCAGATCAAATCATCATCATGCATGTGGAGCGAAGGAAATGTTTTGACTAGTTTTGATCCTAATGCCCCTGGACCTTTGTGTGCTTCAATCCCTGGACACCCAAATTGAAGATATTATCAACTGCTTCATTCCTTCCAGCCTTGTTCATGGTAATTGAGGGACTTCTGAAAATGATGAGTATCTGTGATGATCCTGAGTTATGATCTGATATGAGGTGCCAGGCAGGAATATTTCTAATTAGTCATCACCAGGCCACCTAGCCTGTCCATGAGTTTACTTATAATTGTGTTTCAGATATGCTATTCCCAGTTAGGCAGATGATCATTGTAATTTCTGGTAATGAAATGGCTAGGGAGTCCGTTCTGTGCTGGGAAGAGAGCCAGATCCTGCACTTTATAAGAAACAAGTGTTATGGTCTAGGATAGGGAGATGAAGCCAAACATTTCCAGCATGGATCAGATTGCGTCTTTACCTAGTGCCATCTTGCATACTTAAGACTGAAACATTTTCAAAGCAACATCCTCCAGCCTGAAAGCAACTCTGCAGAAAGCAAAGATATTGGCATTTTTTCTTTCCTCTTTGGACTCTTTAATGTGTCAGAGAGTCACTGTTGGCCTTCCACAAAGGCAAAGTCATTTTCTTGCAGTGATCAATTGTGGTTTGATCAATAATATATACAACCAGCACTGATAAATTATAATGGAGCTTTTTCACTGTTTACAAATAGCTAGGACATGGAAGCAACCTAGATGTCTGTCAACAGATGAATGGATAAGGAGGTTGTGGTACATATACACAATGGATTATTACTCACCTGTAGGAAGGAACACTTTTGAGTCAGTTCTAACGAGGTGGATGAACCTAGAGCCTATCATAGAGTGAAGTAAGTCAGGAAGAGAAAGACAAATATTGTATATAAACACATATACATGGACTCTAGATAGATGGTACTGGTGAAATGATTTGCAGGGCAGCAGTGGAGACACAGACATAAAGAACAGACTTTTGGACACAGTGGGGAAAGGGAAGGGTGGGATGATTTGAGAGAAAAGCATTGAAACATACATATTACCATATGTAAAACAGATAGCCAGTTGAAGTTTGATGTATGATGCAGGGAACCCAAAGCTGGTGCAGTGCTCTGTGACATCCCTCTAAGAGGGATGGGTTGGGATGGAGGTGGGAGAGGAGTTCAAAAGGGAGGGGACGCATGTATATATACCTATGGCTGATTCATGTTGATATATGGCATAAACCATCACAGCATTGTAATTATCCCCTAATTAAAACATAAAAAAAATAATGGAGCTTTCTGGTGAAAGTTATTGAAATGACTGTGGATACAGCTCTTTTGATAAGAAAAAAAAAAGAGGTAAGGAATAAAAGAAGCTTCCCCAAAGGTGTGGGATTGTCAATTCACCTCCTTTTCTGTGTTCCTAATATCTCATATCTCAGATACGTTCATCACAAAATCATCACCTGGTTTCAAACTTCTGGATCTTTAGACATCCCCAGCTAAAAGCTGAAAGTCAGAATCTAAATGGTTTCTTCTCAGTGTATCAAGCAATTTTTCTCAACTTCACAGCCATGAAGAGTTTTCTCTTCCGTGGCTGGAATTCGTCTCCGTTGAGTCTATAGCCATTGATGAATCTGCAAACTACATTTCCCAAGCTGCCTCATCACTGGCTTCTGGCCAGGTTCAATCACTGCCTGGAGGGTAGAAGGAAGGGAGAAGCTGTCTTTCTGCTTCAGGGGGCAGTATACAGTAATGGTTGAACTCCTCTGTGGTTCAAGCTGCCCTCCTGAAAACCCCTCCCTCTGAGGTCCCGCCTACCACCAGGGAACCCCTGGCTTCTGGCCTCTGTGCTCATGCTCAGTTGCTTCAGTCGTGTCTGACTCTTTGCAACCCTATGGACTGTAGCCCACCAGGCTCCTCTGTCCATGGGATTTTCCTGGCAAGAATACTGGAGTGGCTTACGATGCCCTCTTCCAGGGCAGCAGATCCAGGGAATCTTCCTGACCCAGGGAGCGAAACTGTGTCTCCTTCATCTTCTGCATTGCAGGTGGATTCTTTACTGTTGAGCCACAGGGGAAGCCCTTTAGCCTCTGTAACATCAACTTTTCCCTGTATTTCTTCAGTCCTAAGGGTGGCAGCAGCTTCTTGCTATTTTTCATCTCTGGATGGCTTCCCTATCTTCTGTTTTGGCTTCTCCTTTCTTCCACCACCTGCATCATCATTTCTTGTATTAAATTCCTTTCGTTTAGAATACTTTGAATGGTTTCTGTTTTCCTGACTGGACCCTGAAATTGCAGCCCAGTCTGTTTTTTTCTGAGATGCTTCATTGGCTATAGATATAGATAACAACTTAATCATGTTTCATATCACCTTACCAATAATTAAAATTAATAGCACAAACACAGCAGTAATAATAGCTTTCTCTCCACTCAACCCCTCCAGTATTCTTGCTTGGAAAATCCCATGGATGGAGGAGCTTGGTAGGCTGCCGTCCATGGGCTCGTGAAGAGTCGGGAACGACTGAGCAACTTCACTTTCATGCATTGGAGAAGGAAATGGCAACCCACTCCAGTGTTCTTGCCTGGAGAATCCCAGGGATGGGGGAGCCTGGTGGGCTGCCGTCTATGGGGTCGCACAGAGTCGGACTTGACTGAAGCGACTTAGCAGTAGCAGCAGCAGTATTATCCTTCCCATTTTTTAGATGTGGAGACTGAGGCTTGAGATAGTTCAAGTAACTTGATCAAGATCATGCAGATAACAAGTAGCAAAACATTGACCTGAAAGTATGCTCATTTCCCCTCTGGACACTTTGATAACAACCAATGCCAAGTAGCAAAGACACAGCAACTCCAGAGTGTAATCATTAAGGGTTCCAGGCAGCGTGTCTTTGAATAACACTGTCCAATGCCAGCCTTAACCTTTGGGGCGTATTCCTTCTGCTTAGAGGCATGAAAATGGATCTTTTGCATGTGTCAAGAACACAGAGATAGGAACAAATGCCTGAAACCGAGGATGACCATTAATCTCCCTCAGGGTGCTTGTGAGGGATAAGAAAATTGCCCTTTACTCCAGCAGGGCAGTCGGGAAGTGTATTCCCGGTGCTTCCCCCAGGTCCCGGCTGCCTGGGGAGCCACCTGCCTCTGGAGCCAGTGCACAGGCTCTGTTCTTTCCCT
The DNA here is from genome assembly GCA_006410735.1 of Raphicerus campestris. Taxonomy (NCBI): domain Eukaryota; kingdom Metazoa; phylum Chordata; class Mammalia; order Artiodactyla; family Bovidae; genus Raphicerus; species Raphicerus campestris. Next base: position 12,681 of record SJYW01015082.1, read on the forward strand.
AGCCAAGGGCTGAGAGATAAACTGCAGAGAAAAATTAATAAGAGTTAAGGAAGAGAGGCTTCTGAAAACAAAGGGGGGTTGTCTAGACGCGGGCTGCATCCTCTTTGCTGGTCCTTTTTTCCTCTTTTTCCATTTTGTCCTGAGCTTTGTGTTCAGACTGATTTGCCTAAGCATTCCTNCTGTCTGAGCTGGAGGGAAGCCACCCAAATTCCTTGAAGGAGTAGCTGCTCCAAATTCCTTGAAGGAGGAGCTATTAATATGTTTTAAGTTAGTATTTTCAGCACCCAGACAGGGCTGTCATTTTGCTAAATGAATGATGAATGAATGAATGGTAATCTGGTAACTTTAATCATGTATGTATTTCATCAGGTGATGGAATTTATGGGTGTATTCCCTACTCTCTTTACTTTCAAATCCTGCAAGCCTCACACAAATTTCCTCACCCCTGTTCCTCCTCTTTCAAAATACAGTACAAATATACTCAAACACCAGCCATGTTCCAAAAGAAATTCCACCATTTAGAGTCATAGAACAGGAAATCAATTTATGCATCATATTCTGCCTGAGAATTGGCAAACGTCAAAATTGGCAGACAGATGAAATTCCTCAGAGAAGGTACAGATGGACTAATAAGCCCAGAAAAGAATCTTTAAATGTTTTTTTGGAAAAGAAAATGTTTCATTTCAATGCAGCTTTCATTGTTGTTATTGTTGCAATTGATATTTTAAACCATAAAAATATCTTTAAGAGTTTGAGACTTATTACAAATTCCTCCTTATCTTGTATCACTTGTTCTTGATCAGACTAGAGAAGATTTTTTTTTTAAAGGAAGCAATGCCTTGAAAAGTTATCTGTATCCTACTAGTATTATGCCTTAATTTAAAATTAAATAAATATTCCCAACATAATAATCACTAAAGGGCTTCTCAGATGAAACAGTTAGAAAAGAATCTGCCTGATAATGCTGAGACTGAAGGGACACAGTTTTGATTCCTGGGTCAGGAAGATCCCCTGGAGGAGGGCATGGCAACCCACTCCAGTGTTGTTGCCTGGAAAATTCCATGGTTAGAGGAGCCTGGGGGGCTGCAGTCCATGGGTTCATAAAGATTCAGACATGACTGAGCATACACAACAACAACAATAGTCATTAAACAATTTTGTTATACCATAAGATAATTTTTCTAAATAGATTTCTTCAAGTTAGACAACAACAAATATTTAAGTTTCAGAGAGGGAGAATAATTAAAATTCATTCCAGAATTAGGAACACAATATTTGATTCTGATTATTTTCAGAACTATATAGCGTGCAATCAAAGGTACTGACTATAGAAAAACTCTTCATTGTGTGAACATAAAATGCCTTACAGATGAAATCAGCTGTTTAAGTATAACCTGGTCCAAATGGCACATTTTATTTTAAATTTATGGATCTTGTAACCTGGAGCTATTTGCTATCACAGGTGTTAATTGTTTTGTATTGTCTTTAGCACTGCCCTGGGAAGCATCAGAATCTAATTCTGTTTTGTAGAGTTAGCCCTTGTTAGTGCTCAATAAATATTTAATAGTACAATGTGCTACATATACTAAGCATTAAATATTTTAATTTTCTGCATTCTGTGTGACATAGTCACATTGCATATTAAATAAATTTTTTGTGTGTGTGCTGGGTGAACATACTAAAGTTCAAAAGCTAAGTTGAGACTACTAACCAAATGGCCCTTTCTTTCTTGGAATAAATAACTTGTGTGAGTGGGCTGATCATTGCTCAGTGGAATAAGTTTGCTTATGTGATGATATTGACACTGAAATTCCCTGCTTTTAGAGAAAAGACCTGAAGGGAAGATCTTTTAGAACTCATACAATAATAAAAAAGGTGATTCAGCTGCCATTGTAAGAATTCTTAGTGCAGATTTGTTTTTCAGAAATATCTACTTATTTTAAGTCAAATCTACTTACTTCATCAGATCTAGCTATAAAGTACTGCTTATTGTAGCTGCTTCAACCTCAGTATTTTTCAGAATTTAATATACATACAATCACTGGAGAGCTTGTGAAAAGACATATTCTGATTCAGTAAATCAGGACTAGAGTCTAAGATTCTGAAATTAATAACAAGTTTTCAGATAATGCATCACATCTGTGCAGGATCACACTTTTAGTGGAAAGAGGCTATAATACTGGTTTTTGGTCCTGGATATGCATCAGAGGGCCTTCCCTGATAATTCAGTTGGTAAAGTATCTGCCTGCAATAAAGGAGACCCTGGTTCAATTCCTGGGTTGGGAAGATCCCCTGGAGAAGAAAAAGGCTATCCACTCTAGTATTCATGGGCTTCCCTTGTGGCTCAGCTGGTAAAGAATCCACTTGCAATGTGGGAGTCCTGGGTTCAGTCCCTGGGTTGGGAAGATCCCCTGGAGAAGGGAAAGGCTACCCACTCCAGTTGTCTGGCCTGGAGAATTCCATGGACCGTATGGTCCATGGGGTCACAAAGATTCAGACACAACTGAGTGACTTTCACTTTCTTTCACTAAGCATCAGAGGCTTCCCAGGTGGTGCAGTGGTAAAGAATCCACCTGCCAACATAGGAGACCTAGGTTTGATCCCTGGGTCAACAAGATCCCCTGGAGAAGGAAATGGCAAACTACTCTAGTAGTCTTGCCTAGAAAATCCCAAAGAGAGAGGAGTCTAGCAGGCTATAGTCCATGGGGTCCCAGAGAATTAGACATGACTGAGCATGCTCACTAGGCAATGGCCACATGACTAGAAAAGTTTTCATTCTAATCCCAAAGATAGACAATGCCAAAGAATGTTCAAACTACCGCACAATTGCACTCATCTCACAAGCTAGCAAAATGAAAGTGAAGTCGCTCAGTCGGTCTGACTCTTTGCAACCCCGTGGACTGTAGCCTACCAGGCTCCTCTGTCCTTGGGATTCTCCAGACAAGAATACCGGAGCAGGTTGCCATTTCCTTCTCCAAAGTAATGCTTAAAATTCTCTAAGCCAGGCTTCAGCAGTCTGTGAACCATGAACTTCCAGATGTTCAAGCTGGATTTAGAAAAGGTAGAGGAACCAGAGAGCAAATTGCCAACATCCACTGGATCATCAAAAAAGCAAAGAGAGTTCCAGAAAAGCATCTACTTCTGCTTTGCTGACTATGCCAAATCCTTTGATTGTGTGGAATATCAGACAACCTGACCTGCCTCCTGAAAAATTTGTATGCAGGTCAGGAAGCAAAAATTAGAACTGAACATGGAACAACAGACTGTTTCCAAATTGGGAAAGGAGTATGTCAAGACTGTATATTGTCACCCTGCCTATTTAAGTTATATGCAGAGTACATCATGAGAAATGCTGGACTGGATGAAGCACAAGGTGGAATTAAGATTACCAGGAGAAATATCTATAACCTCAGATATGCAGATGATACCACCCTTATGGCAGAAATTGAAGGACTAAAGAGCCTCTTGATGAAAGTGAATGAAGAGAGTGAAAAAGCTGGCTTAAAATTCAACATTCAGAAAACTAAGATGATGGCATCTGGTCCCATTAGTTTATGGCAAATAGATGGGGAAATAATGGAAATGATGAGTGACCTTATTTTTTTGAGCTCCCACATCACTGCAGATGATGACTGCAGCTGTGAAATTAAAAGACACTTGCTCCCTGGAAGAAAAGTTATGATCAACATTGATGGCATATTAAAAAGTAGGTACATAGTTTNTTGCCTGGAAAATTCCATGGTTAGAGGAGCCTGGGGGGCTGCAGTCCATGGGTTCATAAAGATTCAGACATGACTGAGCATACACAACAACAACAATAGTCATTAAACAATTTTGTTATACCATAAGATAATTTTTCTAAATAGATTTCTTCAAGTTAGACAACAACAAATATTTAAGTTTCAGAGAGGGAGAATAATTAAAATTCATTCCAGAATTAGGAACACAATATTTGATTCTGATTATTTTCAGAACTATATAGCGTGCAATCAAAGGTACTGACTATAGAAAAACTCTTCATTGTGTGAACATAAAATGCCTTACAGATGAAATCAGCTGTTTAAGTATAACCTGGTCCAAATGGCACATTTTATTTTAAATTTATGGATCTTGTAACCTGGAGCTATTTGCTATCACAGGTGTTAATTGTTTTGTATTGTCTTTAGCACTGCCCTGGGAAGCATCAGAATCTAATTCTGTTTTGTAGAGTTAGCCCTTGTTAGTGCTCAATAAATATTTAATAGTACAATGTGCTACATATACTAAGCATTAAATATTTTAATTTTCTGCATTCTGTGTGACATAGTCACATTGCATATTAAATAAATTTTGTGTGTGTGTGCTGGGTGAACATACTAAAGTTCAAAAGCTAAGTTGAGACTACTAACCAAATGGCCCTTTCTTTCTTGGAATAAATAACTTGTGTGAGTGGGCTGATCATTGCTCAGTGGAATAAGTTTGCTTATGTGATGATATTGACACTGAAATTCCCTGCTTTTAGAGAAAAGACCTGAAGGGAAGATCTTTTAGAACTCATACAATAATAAAAAAGGTGATTCAGCTGCCATTGTAAGAATTCTTAGTGCAGATTTGTTTTTCAGAAATATCTACTTATTTTAAGTCAAATCTACTTACTTCATCAGATCTAGCTATAAAGTACTGCTTATTGTAGCTGCTTCAACCTCAGTATTTTTCAGAATTTAATATACATACAATCACTGGAGAGCTTGTGAAAAGACATATTCTGATTCAGTAAATCAGGACTAGAGTCTAAGATTCTGAAATTAATAACAAATTTTCAGATAATGCATCACATCTGTGCAGGATCACACTTTTAGTGGAAAGAGGCTATAATACTGGTTTTTGGTCCTGGATATGCATCAGAGGGCCTTCCCTGATAATTCAGTTGGTAAAGTATCTGCCTGCAATAAAGGAGACCCTGGTTCAATTCCTGGGTTGGGAAGATCCCCTGGAGAAGAAAAAGGCTATCCACTCTAGTATTCATGGGCTTCCCTTGTGGCTCAGCTGGTAAAGAATCCACTTGCAATGTGGGAGTCCTGGGTTCAGTCCCTGGGTTGGGAAGATCCCCTGGAGAAGGGAAAGGCTACCCACTCCAGTTGTCTGGCCTGGAGAATTCCATGGACCGTATGGTCCATGGGGTCACAAAGATTCAGACACAACTGAGTGACTTTCACTTTCTTTCACTAAGCATCAGAGGCTTCCCAGGTGGTGCAGTGGTAAAGAATCCACCTGCCAACATAGGAGACCTAGGTTTGATCCCTGGGTCAACAAGATCCCCTGGAGAAGGAAATGGCAAACTACTCTAGTAGTCTTGCCTAGAAAATCCCAAAGAGAGAGGAGTCTAGCAGGCTATAGTCCATGGGGTCCCAGAGAATTAGACATGACTGAGCATGCTCACTAGGCAATGGCCACATGACTAGAAAAGTTTTCATTCTAATCCCAAAGATAGACAATGCCAAAGAATGTTCAAACTACCGCACAATTGCACTCATCTCACAAGCTAGCAAAATGAAAGTGAAGTCGCTCAGTTGGTCTGACTCTTTGCAACCCCGTGGACTGTAGCCTACCAGGCTCCTCTGTCCTTGGGATTCTCCAGACAAGAATACCGGAGCAGGTTGCCATTTCCTTCTCCAAAGTAATGCTTAAAATTCTCTAAGCCAGGCTTCAGCAGTCTGTGAACCATGAACTTCCAGATGTTCAAGCTGGATTTAGAAAAGGTAGAGGAACCAGAGAGCAAATTGCCAACATCCACTGGATCATCAAAAAAGCAAAGAGAGTTCCAGAAAAGCATCTACTTCTGCTTTGCTGACTATGCCAAATCCTTTGATTGTGTGGAATATCAGACAACCTGACCTGCCTCCTGAAAAATTTGTATGCAGGTCAGGAAGCAAAAATTAGAACTGAACATGGAACAACAGACTGTTTCCAAATTGGGAAAGGAGTATGTCAAGACTGTATATTGTCACCCTGCCTATTTAAGTTATATGCAGAGTACATCATGAGAAATGCTGGACTGGATGAAGCACAAGGTGGAATTAAGATTACCAGGAGAAATATCTATAACCTCAGATATGCAGATGATACCACCCTTATGGCAGAAATTGAAGGACTAAAGAGCCTCTTGATGAAAGTGAATGAAGAGAGTGAAAAAGCTGGCTTAAAATTCAACATTCAGAAAACTAAGATGATGGCATCTGGTCCCATTAGTTTATGGCAAATAGATGGGGAAATAATGGAAATGATGAGTGACCTTATTTTTTTGAGCTCCCACATCACTGCAGATGATGACTGCAGCTGTGAAATTAAAAGACACTTGCTCCCTGGAAGAAAAGTTATGATCAACATTGATGGCATATTAAAAAGTAGATACATAGTTTGCCAACAAAGGTCCATCTAGTCAAAGCTGTGGTTTTTCCAGTAGTCATGTATGGATATGAGAGTTGGACTCTAAAAGAAAGCTGAGAGCCAAAAAAATTGATGCTTTTGGACTGTGGTGCTGGATAAGACTCTTGAGAGTCCCTTGGACTGCATGGAAATCCAAACCATTCATCCTAAAGGAATTCAGTCCTGGTATTCACTGGAAGGACTGATGGTAAAGCTGAAGCTCCAATACTTTGGCCACCTAATGCAAGGAACTGACTCATTGGAAAAGACCCTGATTCTGGGAAAGATTGAAGGTAGGAGAAGAAGATGATGACAGAAGATGAGATGGTTGGATGGCCTTATCGACTCGATGGACATGAGTTTGATCAAGCTCTGGGTGTTGGTGATGGACAGGGAAGCTTGGCATGCTGCAGTCCATGGGGTCACAAAGAGTTGGACATGACTGAGTGATGGAACTGAACTGAACTGAACTGAGCATGTTCACACACATATGCCTCAGAATTGTACATATGGAGTTTTAAAAATTACATATTTGATTCACTAAGTCTTAGGGCATGTTTTTACATTTGTAAACCTCTCTAGGTGATTCTAAATATTAGAATGACAAATTCCATGAGGAATGAGATATGAGGAATTCCACTGGGGGAGATGTTTTCACCGTTTCAATCTAAAAGTATACAGTTTCTATTCACTATTTTAGAATTAGAGTCTCTTGGGTACACATATGAAATCTGGGCCAGGTAAAAGCTAATCTCTCACCACCTAATAATAATACAAATATTTATCGATTTGCTCCCTTGGCAACTCAACAGTTTACACCTTCATTCAAACTAGTTTACCACTTCATCCAAATGATTATGAACAAGGCAGTAGAGGGATCCTATGAAATGTATTCTGTTCAGTTCAATTACAATATATGCAACAGTGTATGTGGTGGGGGTGCTGACCTGGATAGATGGGAGAGAGAATTTAAAAACTGTAAGCAAGGGAGAACAGTTTTACTTTTCTGAATTTGCCCAGAGGCATAACTTGAGGTAGAATAAATTATTCAAAGCTTGAAAAAAGGGCAAATTTCTGTGCTTAGGATGTGTTCAGGTGCACAGATTTGTGTGTGTGTGTGTGTGTGTTTGTATTGTGTGTACACACATGTGTATATGCTGTGCTATACCTAGTCGCTCAGTCAAGTCTGACTCTTTGTGACCCAATGGACTATAGCACCCTAGGTTCCTCTGTCTATAGGAATTCTCCAGGCAAAAATCGAGAATACTAGAGTGGGTTTCCACGCCCTTCTCCAGGGTATGTGCTTATATATATAGAGAGAGAAAGAGAGAGTAAGAGTGAGAGAGTGCTTGTTTGAACTTATGCAAATGACTGGCCACCTTAGATTTTAAAGTGCAAACAAGAAGAGATGGATCTGACAAGAAGAGATGGATCTGACAAGAAGCAGAATGGAAAAACATGCATCTGTGGAATCACCTGCATAGATCTGCCTCTTCCCCACCTCCATGTCTTAATTCCAGGACAGCCCCTTTTTAGTCATTGTGTTAGTTTGTATTATAAAATGTGTGGTGAATGCAGGTGGAAATAATTTGAAGCATTTGTTATGAGTGTGTGTTTTAGTCCGCTTAGTCACGTTCAACTCTTTGCAACCTCATAGACTGTAGCCCACCAGTCTCCTCAGTCCATGAAACCCTCCAGGCAAGAATGCTGGAGTGGGTTGCCATTTCTTTCCCCATTGTTATACATGACTTTTAAGTGACTAGGTCTCATCTATTTCTTGGGACCCCACTCCTGAACTTCCAAGATTACTCTCCATGTTATGAATGTAATCTTTATCTTTTCTAATGTGATCAGAGGCAAGAAGGATGAACAGTTGCAGTGAGTTAAACAAAAAGTAAATCCAACCTGAATGAGACATGGCCTATCTAGACCTGGAAATCTGTCCTGCTGGAAAATTGCTGGACAACACTGAACTTTATAGACATTTATTTCTATAATTATACCAGTTGGTTTATTACTTCAAGATGACATTTTTGGACCTTTCAACTATATACCAAATGTAAAATAAGAATTTATCCTTAATGGAATCAGGACAGTATTCAACTGCAAATATATAATAATCTTTCAAAGAGATTCTCATCGAATTCAGCTATGGATATATTTTCTTTGCCTAAAATTAGATGGATTCTGCACATTTCCCCACAAATGTAAAGGATACTAGTTATTAATTTATAGCATGCAATTCAAGCTGGCTTTATTTCTGAAATTCTGGCAAAAAGAGCTACTTACTACTGGATGTGATTTTTTAATACTATTGCTAATGGAGAGAGAAGGGCAATGAGATTGGCAATTAGTTTTAAATAAAGTCAGTCATGGGCTTCCGCGGTGTCTCACTGGTAAGGAATCCACCTGTAATGCAGGAGATATGGGTTTGATTCCTGGGTCAGGAAGATCCCCTGGAGAAGGAAATAGCAAGCACTCCAGTATTCTCACCTAAGAAATTCCATGGACAGAGACTAGCTGGCTGCAGTCCATGGCATCGCAAAAGTGTTGGACATGACTTAATGAACAAACCACAACAACAAAATCAGGCATTTATCTTGTTATTCTGGGGAAGTGACACAGAGTTTTTGAAGTTCAAACAGAGGGGAAAAAAAGTAAAACCATGAAATTCTGTTAAGTAAGGAAAAGTCTAATAACATGCTTTCTTACAGCATTTGGAAATCAAACTTGCTCTTAATTTGCCTGTGGTGAAAGGACAAGTTATAAAATATTTATTTCCCACCCAAACTATGTGATAGTTTATACTTATATGAAAGAATATCATCTGACTCCTGGAAATTTGTGATAACCCAAGAATTTTGTAAAACTTTTTTTTTATGATTAATTGTTACTTGTTTGACTAAGTTATATGTAAATGAAACTGAATTTAGTTATTTTAGCTGTAAATGAAAGAACAAGGCTTTTGTTATGTAACTCATTACTGTATATTCTGTCTATGCTATGTGGTTTATCTTGCTAGTCAGAAAGATATGATATAATATTTCCTTTTGTCTGCTTTTAATAAAGAGTATCTCTGATCCAAACAGAATAAAAAATTTTGATGTGACAGCATGTTGTAATTTTCAAATGTAGTTATTTGGCATGGAGGATCCAGTCTCTTAGCTAATCTATGTGCTTATGTGAAAATTGTTGAGTTCTGTAGTAAAGGGAAGATTAAGAAAAATTATTTAGATCATTGCCAGAGAATGGAAGGTTGGAATATACTTTTTTGTTTTGGGAGAGTTCACAATACCTCTAGGAAAAGAGAGAAATAAAAGGAATAATAAAAAATATTTTAGCAAGTATTGTAAATAATTTATCAATAAGAGAAAAACATTTACTGAAATTTAAAAAGTGGTTAACTTGAAGAATGATACATACCCAGAATAAACTCATGTGTTGCTATGGAGTTGTGATTCAGGATAAAACCAGAAACGTAGACGTACTGTCCTGCAATTGTTAATTGAGAGTTCAAACAGTCATGTCACTCCTCAAAATTGCCATAGTTTCCATTTTGTAGAATTCTAATGAATATTGATATTCTCTCCTTCCTCACCAATTTTTTAAACCTTATTTCCCACCACTAAACAAAGTGACATCTATAACTCATCAACTTCATTTGGTTAAATGCTTGTACATTTTGAGCTGAGTTAAATCTGGGTATATTTGATACATTCAACTTTTCTATGGTAGAAACTATGTTCTTAAGTTTTTCTCTACCTTATTTAGCCAAATTCAGGCTTATTTATTCAGATTCCTTATTGTCAAATTCAGACTTAAATTGAAGAATGTAGGGAAAACCACTAGATCATTCAGGTATAACCTAAGTCAAACCCCTTATAATTATTAAGTGGAAGTGACAAATAGACTCAAGGGATTAGATCTGATAGACAGAGTGCCTGAAGAACTATGGATGGAGGTCCATGACATTGTACAGGAGGCAGTGATCAAGGCCATCCCCAAGAAAAAGAAGGGAAAAAAGGCAAAATGGTTGTCTGAGGAGGGCTTACAAAGAGCTGAGAAAAGAAGAGAAGCTAAAGGTAAAAAAGAAAAGGAANGGAGGCAGTGATCAAGGCCATCCCCAAGAAAAAGAAGGGAAAAAAGGCAAAATGGTTGTCTGAGGAGGGCTTACAAAGAGCTGAGAAAAGAAGAGAAGCTAAAGGTAAAAAAGAAAAGGAAAGATATACCCATTTGAATGCAGAGGTCCAAAGAATAGGAAGGAGAGATAAGAAAGTCTTCCTCAGTGAACAATGTAGAGAAATAGAGGAAAACAATAGAATGAGAAAGACTAGGGATCTCTTCAAGAAAATTAGAGATACCAAGGGAGCATTTCATGCAAAGATGGGCACAATAAAGGACAGAAATGGTATGAACCTAACAGAAGCAGAAGATATTAAGAGATGGCAAGAGTACACAGAAGACCTATACAAAAAATATGTTCATAACCCAGAGAACCACAATGATGTGATCACTCACCTGGAGACAGACATTCTGGAATATGAAGTCAAGTGGGCCTTAGGAAGCATCACTGTGAACAAAGCTAGTGGAGGTGATGGAATTCCAGTTGACATATTTCAAATCCTGAAAGATGATGCTGTTAAAGTGCTGCACTCAATATGTGAGCAAATTTTGAAAACTCAGCAGTGGCCACAT
>SJYW01015086.1:0-14894 GCA_006410735.1 Raphicerus campestris
CCACTGCTGAGTTTTCCAAATTTGCTGGCATATTGAGTGCAGCACTTTCACAGTATCATCTTTCAGGATTTGAAATAGTATAGGAGAGTCTTAATACATATTTGCTGAATATTTGTTAAATATGATAATTCAGATGGGATTCCATTTCCCACTTTCAAGGATATACTAGTTACCCAAGCCTAGTGATGAAAAAGTACCATGTGGCTTTGATTTTAAAAGGAATAAGCATGCAACCCAACTTGGCCAAATGAAGTCCAATTTTGTGATTTTGCTGGAGCTATTAAGATAGAAAATTCTCCTTTAAATTTTAAGGTAATTTGAAAGGAATCTGGGGGTTCAACGTAAAAAATATGAAAAATCTAAGCAGTCTACTAGAAAGCAGAACTGAGAAAAGGAGAGAGAAGAAAGAAGAAAGGGAGCAGATGAAGCAGGGGAGCTAGGGAAAGAAAAGACTGGGTTGTAAGATATAAAGTAATGCATGATGATATACTTTTTGACACCTAGATAACACCCATTCCCAAAGGAAGTAATATTTTCTAGACCTTTCGGTTACAAGCGGCATTGAGTTTCCTGTTTTGTTAAGGCTGTTTGATATTCTTTAATTTGCATGCTAAGGATTCTCAGTTTCTTAGGAAAGGTTGGAAAACCAAGAGGAAACTAGAATACATTTGTTAGAGACAGGGAAATACTTCAAAGTGAAACAGATAATAGAGGACATGAAGAAATTTTTTTCCATCAGTGTTCTCATCCTGAAACTCATTACACTTTAGAATTTAGGGTCAAACAAAACAGTATACAAATCCAAAATCCATTAATTATAGGCTGCGTTGTCCAGCTCAGGGTCTAACCATGCACAAGGTGCTTAATTAATTATGTTGAATAAACAAATAAATAAATGGGTGAAAATATTTGGCAAGGTTACCTAACTCTCCTGAAGATAAAAGGCTATGGGAGTATAATACTGCTGCTGCTGCTGCTGCTGGTAAGTCACTTCAGTCGTGTCCGACTCTGTGCGACCCCATAGACGGCAGGCCACCAGGCTCCCCCGTCCCTGGGATTCTTCAGGCAGGAACACTGGAGTGGGTTGCCATTTCCTTCTCCAATGCATGAAAATGAAAAGTGAAAGTGAAGTCGCTCAGTCGTGTCTGACCCTCAGCGACCCCATGGACTGCAGCCTTCCAGGCTCCTCTGTCCATGGGATTTTCCAGGCAGGAGTACTGGAGTGGGGTGCCATTGCCTTCTCCGTATAATACTGCATTGTAATCTAAATGTTAAACAAAGTGACATAAGTCGCTCAGTCGTGTTTGACTCTTTGTGACCCCATGGACTACAACAGTTCATGGAATTCTACAGGCCAGAATATTGGAGTGGGTAGACTTTCCCTTCTCCAGGGGACCTTCCCAACCCAGGAATTGAACCAGGGTCTCCTGCAATTCCTGAACACTGTATATAGTCAATAATAGTGCCCTTCCCTATGTCTTAGTGATAAAGTTGAGTGGAAATTAATATATACAAGACAAACTCAAAGGAAAAAAAAAGAAAGAGAGAGAGATGGGGATAAATAGGTAAAGAAAAAAAGTGAGGAAGGAAGGAAGGAGAAGGACAGAAAGAGGCAGAGACAGAGAGCTAGGAGGACAAGTAGAGAGGCAAGCCCCCTCTAACTAAACTTCTAAAAGAGGTGTTGTATAGAACCCTTATATTGGGTTTAACAACCTTCTAGAAATACCTTCGACCCTCAGTCACTGGCTACCTCTGGGCATTAGTTTCTTTAGGTGTTATTCAGAACAGAAACCGCAGAGAAGTAGGATTCATACTCTTTGCCATAAGGGAAGCTAATATCACATTTTGTCTAGAGAGTGCGTCTGTATGCACCACCTCCATTCTCCAAGGGAGTGGTTGCTGTGCCAAATAGCAAATTATATAGTCTACAGACTGACAAGATGAGAAGGAAAGTGCCAGTGTGGAAATATGGTTTCTATTAGGTACCAAATAAATGAAAAGTGAAAGTCGTTCAGTCGTGTCCGACTCTTTGTGACATCATGGACTACAGTCCATGGAATTCTCCAGGCCAGAATACTGGAGTGGGTAGCCTTCCCCTTCTCCAGGGGACCTTCCCAACCCAAGGATTGAACCCTGGTCTCCCACATTGCAGTCAGATTCTTTACCATCTGAACCAAAAGGTAAAGGGATTCTTTACCATTTGAACCTCCCTATCAAATAAGGTGTTGCCCTAATTAACATATGCGAAGGTTTGTGATATGTTTATAGAAAATATTTCATCTAGGGAGTTGCTTTGTGTGAAAATTTCTGCAACAACCTGGTTTCTCCATTTTCTCCTGGAAACTCACATTTAAGACTTATTTTTAACAGAGCAGTTGTAGTATTGCGAAGTATAGATGTCTCGATTGTGCTTTTAAAATAACTAGTCTTGGAATTGGAAATACATGATTAAAAATAAAACCAAGGTTTTAATAGAGTGAAGTTAATTTAGAATATTTTAACAAGCAGCCTGGGATATGCAAGAATTGGCCTCCTTTCACTTATAACTGACAAAGAGGAGGAATGAGGAATTTCCTTCCTGAAATGGCAGGACCAGCCTTTATTTATTCCTTTACCTTTTGGAAATGTATATGTGTGTGTGTAAGGCTTTTGGAGAGTTGGGAGGAGTCCAGGGGGCTTTGTAGGACCCCAAGTTCAGCATTCATATCTATACATATGATTATCCCTACAACAGCATTTCTGATGAAGCACTAGGGCAACCTGCAGAGGGAAATATTCAGTTTGAAAACCACCACCATAAACAACACAGTGTACTATACTGCAGTGTGTGTGTGCTCAGTTACTTCAGTCAGATCCGACTCTTTGCATCCCCATGGACTGTAGCCCACCTGACTCCTCTGTCCATGGGATTCTCCAGGCAAGAACACTGGAGTGGGTTGCCATGCCCTCCTCCAGGGAATCTTCCCAACCCAGGGATGAAACCCACATTTCTTACCTCTCCTACATTGGCAGGTGGATTCTTTACTGCTTGCACCACCTGGGAAGCCCTCTGTTTTCTTAGTCACAGACTAATACCAGGGGTCTTCTCAGATTCAAAGAAAGATGACTAACAAGAGTGTGCATTGTTCCAAGGGACTTGATTCATCAGTTGGGAGGATGAAGATCTTTCAAGGCAAGCCACTGTACTCTCCCTTATCTTTTTCTACCTCCTCAGATAAATTAGGAAGTATGTTATCATGAACACTGCAGAAACTTTTAGATCTGCTATACTTGGTTTCAAAGCCCAAATTCATCATCTACCAGGCACTTGATATTATCTATAAAAGGGAGCTAAAAAATACTATACATTTATTATAGGATTATTGTAAGAAGTAAGAAAATATGGACATAACTTCGGCTGTAAAGTAATCACCAAGTGGTAGCTGTTGTTAATGTTATTTTGATAATTTAATAAATAAGTACTTATTTAACATGCAAAAGAGATAAAACCTAAGATTTATGTTTTTGTTCCTCTAATAACAAATCTCTAAACCAACCCCATTCTGAATGTCATTAAATAATATAAGATTATATATTTTCATTCAGTTTCAATATATTTTATGTATAGGTCACCTTTAAATCTGAAATGAAATCAATAATGCTTAAATGCTCTATTGATTTCAATCTACCAATGACAGTGTGTAGTCCAAAGCTTGCAAATATTCTTTCATCCAGAATTGTTGATAACACAGTGTTCCAAAATACTTGGCTTTTCTATCATTAAATTAAATGTCTTTTTCTAATTAATGAAAGTACCCTGCATATCAAAATCATGCAAACCTATCAGTTTTCACAGTTTTCTTATGAGAAAATATTGCTATTCCAACTAATTCCCTTATTTTTTAATTAAAGTTGAGCAGAGATGTTAATTTACTGAATCCATTCTGTAAGTTCATGGTAGAGAGAGGATTGGTATTGTGTCTATGAGTCTGTGGCATTGTTACTAAGTACAGACTCCTTTTCTAGAAGGAAATGACAGCCTACTCCAATATTCTTGCTGGACAATCCCATGGACAGAGAAGCCTGGTGGGCTACAGTCCATGGTGTTGCAAGAGCTGGACATGATTTAGTGACTAAACCACCACCACCGCAAACTCCTATACTGGCTCTCTTTTATGTGACCAAAAGTAAAAAAGATTGCTTTGCAAGGCATCATCCTATATAACTTGACTGTCAAGGTGGTATCTTTTGTTTAGAGAAGCAAAAGTAAAACCTTGAGGAAACTAATTGTAAGAATGTATTTTCATGACATTTCTGAGTAAAATCAGGATCACTGACTCCAAAGATGGTTTGATTTTAGAATTATACCAAAATAAGTTTCCAATAATTCAGTGTTCCTCATGAGTTCAAGGCTTTCCAAGTGCATTTCAGTGCAGCAAGAACAGACCTTTCCCTTCTTAAAATTGCCGGTTCCAAATTTCTCTTACGTTTGTTCATGACACAGATAATAAAGCATCTAATCTTTTATCCAGAAAACACTTTCTTATCCACGTTTTCCAAGTTTCTTATTCTGAAAAGTCAGGAATCGAATTTCAGAGTCTTCGTTCAGTGTTCTTCTCCAGTGCCAACTTTGTCACTGTTTCACATTTCCTGGCTGTGCTATGTGCAGCCTCTGACCCTTGCTACAGCTGCAACTTAAACAATTTAATTAATGATAGGAACTTAAGATTTGTATTATCAGTCAGAAATGTCAATTTCAGTAATATCTGAGAGTTTCATAAAGACAAGGACCATCTTTTCATCTTTAAGTCCAATTTTCCTCACAATGTTTAAGAGGCAGATGGCTTTCAAAAATTTGGAAAAATAATCCATCACTAACAAGAAGTTTCTTTCAATCTATCATTTTTTTCTGAACTATTTCAATCTCATGGTCTCTTCCATATATCTGCTACCTGTTACTATGTGCACAGTTAATTTCAGGGACTGTGCAAAATACCTTATATATTACTTAATTTAATCTTTACAACAACCTCATTGAATAGATTTTCAATGCTGAATCATATTGACTTATCTACAATCAATACAAAGAAATAGAAGAAAACAATAGAATGGGAAAGAATAGAGATCACTTCAAGAAAACTAGAGATAGCAAGGAAACATTTCATGTAAAGATGGACTCAATGAAGGATAGAAATTGTATGGACCTAACAGAAGCAGAAGATGTCAAGAAGAGGTGGCAAGAATACACAGAAGAACTGTTCAAAATAGATCTTCATGACCTAGATAATCACGATGGTGTGATCACTCACCTAGAGCCAGACATCCTGGAATATGAAGTCAAGTGGGCCTTAGGAAGCATCAGTATGAACAAAAATAGTGGAGGTGATGGAATTCCAGTTGAGCTATTTCAAATCCTGAAAGATGATGCTGTGAAAATACTACAATCAATATGCCAGCAAATTTGGAAAACTCAGCAGTGGCCACAGGATTGGAAAAGGTCAGTTTTCATTCCAATCCCAAAGAAAGGCAAGGTCAAAGAATATTCAAACTACCACACAATTGTACTCATCTCACACACTAGTAAAGTAATGCTCAAAATTCTCCAAGCCAGGCTTCAGCAATACATGAACCATGAACTTCCAGATGTTCCAGGTGGTTTTAGAAGAGGCAGAGGAACCAACGATCAAATTGCCAACAACCACTGGATCATAAAAAAGCAAGAGTGTTCCAGAAAAACAACTATTTCTGCTTTATTGACTATGTCAAAGCTTTTGACTGTATGGATCACAATAAACTGTGGAAAATTCTGAGAGAGATGGGAATACCAGACCACCTGACCTGCCTCTTGAGAAACTTGTANATAGGGCTAAATCACAATGTTTAGATAATGTATATCAATTTGACATATATGTGTTCACCATAAAATATTTTTAAAAATCAACCAGATAATTTTCAGTAGAGTGGAATGAAAGTAATTGCCTGACTTTGATCTGCTCTCTGGCCTCTGGCTTAGTTGATTGCTCCAAGGGTAGAAATACTGATGTCCTGGAATTTCACAGATGTATACATTTCAAATCTGCTTTCAGTTAACTTGCTTAGCAATCACTGAACCCTTTCAATTTAACAATTTTTGTTTTCTTTGAAAACTGGGGGAATTCTATTGTATTAGTGTCTTTATGTTAAAAATAAGTACATTTCCAGTTATCTCTTCTCTCTCTATGAAATTCCTATTACTAGGTCCAAGGATACTCTTCTTTTTAAGTTGCTATAATTATGTAACACATTACTCCAGAACTTATTTCTTCACAACAACATTTTACTATTGCTTATGACTTTGTAAGTTGGAACTTTTGGAAACATTTTTGGTTAGGTAGGTCTCACTTGGGGATTCTAATGGAGTTGCAGCAGACTTCAGCTGGGATTGTAGTTGTCTGAAGACTGCAGGGCTGGACATTCAAAATAACTCATTCATAAGGTGGTAATTGATGCTGGTTGTTAGCTGGGAGCTTAGGGACAGCTGTCAGTTGGAGTAGCTGTCAGTTGGAGTAGCTGTCAGTTGGAGTAGTTCTTCAGGTGACTTGGACCCCAGCTTGATTTCTTTCTGCAGAAATTTGTTGAATTCTCCAAGCTTCCGATGACTCACTTCATCATGTGGTGGTTTTGTATTATGCTTTTTGGATATCCTTTTGCTATTATGTTTTAAAAACTATTTTAGTGAAACGTGACATAGTTACAAAGTGTGCATAGAATTTTTTTAAATGCAATTAATTTTCATTAGGTGAACGCATCCACAGAATTGGTACAAGATCAATATGTAGAACATTACCAGCATCACTAAAGTCTCCAATTCCAGTATCTCCTCTCGAGCCTTTCCTCTCTGTCCTAACTTCGAACACCATTGATTGGTTTTGCCTGCCTTGGGGTTAATTTTGAGGAAGTCATGGCATAACACTATGAGTTTGTGTTAGTTGCTCAGTTGTGCCCAATTCTTTGTGACCTCATAGACTGTAACCCGCTAGGCTCCTCTGCCCATGAAATTCTCCAGGCAAGAATACTGGAATGGGTAGCAATTCCCTTCTCCATGGGGTCTTCCTGACTGAGAGATCAAACTTGGGTCTCTTGCACTGCAGGCAGATTCTTTACCATATGAGCTACAAAGGAATCCACAAACCCTGAATGTGATTTTTTTTTTTTTTACTTGATGTTATGTTTGTGGGAGNACTAGGCTCCTCTGCCCATGAAATTCTCCAGGCAAGAATACTGGAGTGGGTAGCAATTCCCTTCTCCATGGGGTCTTCCTGAATGAGAGATCAAACTTGGGTCTGTTGCACTGCAGGCAGATTCTTTACCATATGAGCTACAAAGGAATCCACGAACCCTGAATGTGATTTTTTTTTTTTTTACTTGATGTTATGTTTGTGGGAGGAAATCACACTATAATATATACTGATTTATTCACCCTGTTATTATATTATATGAAAGGTCATAGTTTGGCTATTTTATTATTAATGTACTTTTTTGCAGGTTTTGGTTTTTATGAATAGTGACCCTATAATCTAGTAATTCAAGTAGCTTATTGGTACATTCTTTTGAACTTTCTCCCTACACAATTCATTTGTGAATAATGACTTTACAATGCCTTGATAAAGCTGTTGGTGAGAGAAAAGAGGGATGCACTTACTTAGACTGACTTCTTGACCAGAAGCCTGGTGAGCACATTTTCTGTTCAGTTCAGTTGCTCAGTCGTGTCCGACTCTTTGCGACCCCATGAATCGCAGCACACCAGGCCTCCCTGTTCATCACCAACTCCCGGAGTTCACTCAGACTCAAGTCCATCGAGTCCATGATGCCATCCAGCCATCTCATCCTCTGTCCTCCCCTTCTCCTCCTGCCCCCCAATCCCTCCCAGCATCAGAGTCTTTTCCAATGAGTCAACTCTTCTCATGAGGTGGCCAAAGTACTGGAGTTTCAGCTTGAGCATCATTCCTTCCAAAGAAATCCCAGGGTTGATCTCCTTCATAATGGACTGGTTGGATCTCCTTGCAGTCCAAGGGACTCTCAAGAGTCTTCTCCAACAGCACGGTTCAAAAGCATCAATTCTTCAGCGCTCGGCCTTCTTCACAGTCCAACCCTCACATCCATACATGACCACAGGAAAAATCATAGCGTTGACTAGATGGACCTTAGTTGGCAAAGTAATGTCTCTGCTTTTGAATATACTATCTAGGTTGCACATTTTATGTATAGACACTTTACTAAACCTTTTTCCATAAATGTTGAATCAGTGTGTCTCCCTGGATATATGAATAGCTGCTTTTTCATAAATTTTCTGATACTGTGTCCATTTTGGTATTAACTCTTACCAATCTTTTATCCAAAAAAGAAGACTTTAAAATTGCAATGATTACTGGAAATTTGCACTGAAATTATTTTGTAAATTGCCTTATTATATCTTGATCACTTTTCTTTTGACATGCCTTGTGAATTAAGATAATATTTGACATATGAGAAATCTGCCAAAGAGGGACTTAAATAGATAGGGATGGATATCACAGACTCCATTTTTTTCCTTCATACTCTTAACAAGTGGCTTTCATCTCATAATTGTCACCTTTTGGTATAAGATGGATATTCTCTCTGTTTCTCCAGCAGCAAGAAGGAAATGGGGGTAAAGATTTATACCATTTACATTTCTCCAACTTTAAAAGTTTTCCCAGAAGCTTTATCCTGAAATTTTTGCTTCTATCTTATTGTGTGTGTGTGTGTGCCCAATTGCTTGAGTCATGTCTGACTGTGACCCTGTGAACTGTAGCCACCAGGCTTTTTTGCCCATGGGATTCTCCAGGGAAGGATACTGAAAAGTGAGTTACCATGCCCTCCTCCAGGGGAGCTTTCCCAACCCCCTTCTCTGGAACACCTGCATTGCATGCAGATTCTTTACTGCTAGGCCACCATGGAAGCCCTCTATCTTATTACCCAGAATTAAGTCACGTAGTGACTCCTAGCTATTCTAGAGCAGGAAAAGTAGCCAAGTATAGACAGAGGAATCACCATTTCAAACAAAATCAAGGTCTGTTTGTAAGAAAATATGGAAGAGTAAATTGAGTAGGCAATAGCAAAACTTTTCTCTCTTTATCAGTCTGGCTCCCCAACACCAATACATAACTTCTCATACATAGAATCTTTTTACCATTATCTCAAGAAATTTTCCCTGAAAGGCTCCTCATGGTCTGGTGGCTTATGAACTAAAAGACTAGTCACCTGTCTATGATATAGTCTATATACACCATAGAGTAAGAATTTTATGCTTCTTTCATAGCTACAATTAAAATTTCAAAGCAGAAAGGGGCCAGTGGGAACTACACAGTGGCCACTTTTCTCTGCAAATACCAAACCCTCCAGGGCAGCCATAGTAAGGTCTCCCTGGCTACAGCCATGATGTAAGCTCCTTGGCAATGCATCAGGCGTGTTCCATTAGAAACAGAACCTGAAATGTTGATTCTTATGCAAGTCATTTATTGATAGAATATCCTCAGGAGAATCTTATGAGGAAATGAGGACAGCATAAGAGGAAGGGGAAGAAGCCAGGGGCAAGTTTAACTCAAGTCTCAAGTTTTTCCTTGGGGACTTTGGGAGTAGGCATGGCATCACAGAGTTGTCCTTTTTTGAAGCAATGGTGTTGGGCTTTTACATTTGTATCAGTGGGTCCTTAGCTGCTGGGTATCACTCAGCTGCAGGATATTGGGTAGCCACCTGGGCATCCCTGAGCCAGGGAGCTCTGATTGGTGGAGAGCGCATCTCTGGAGAAAGATACAGCTAGCAGCCAACAGCACAGCAGCTGGGCCTAGAGATCTGGGCAGGTACCAAACAGCATCAGAGAGCGGATCTGGCAACTCCTTTGTATCTAGGGAATTTCTGCATTTTGTTTTCTTTGGCTTCTTCTACCCAATGCATATTGGGAGAAAGTTGGAGGAGAGGATTTCTGTTTGCTCCCTTTTTCCATTGATTTTTCTGAGGTGGGCTTAAGGGAAGGAGGATGTCTTGGTTAGTCGGCTTTCTAAGCCTTCTCTCATGGGTATAATTTTGGGGACTTAGAGATGGATTTAGGGGTTCAAAGGTTGCAAGCTGTGGCAGACAGGCATGGGATTTGGTTTGTAAAGTAAAATCCTCAAACACTTTCTAATTTTTTCCAGTTACATGCAGTTAGAATGTTACTTATGCATGGTGTTTAAATATGAAGATTGTCTGGTTTTATTTAATGGCCTCATCACTCAGGCTACCACTCTAGGGATACTTATGGATGTTTTAGCTTCTTGGTGATGGAATTTTTCTGAACTTCTAACTAACTAAGAAACTGAGGAACAGAGAAATTAAATGCCTGGTAGCAGGCTACACACTTGAGTAGATAAGTTCAGTTTTCCTTCCTCCAGGTCCAATGTTTTGACTACATTGTATTCTCGTCAATATGTGATTGAGAGATAACTGTAATGTTAATGAAAATCTATTTTTATTGACTGTCTACTATATTATTCCAAATGCTTTACAAACATAATTTTATCCTTCCAAGAAATCTACAAATAAATTTCAAGAGGTGACATGGCTAAAAGGGAGTGAGCTATTTGAGACTATGCCTACTATTTAGTAGAAAATATTATCCTTCTCAAATTAGACTCCCTAATTCCAAGTGTCATTTCCCTGGTTTTCAGAACCATTCTCTCTCTCTCTCTCTCTTTCTTTTTTCCCCCAAAATATACTTCCCTTTGACCCTCGTCTGGTCCATGTCATGATAATTTCACATCAGGGCTGTTGAAATCGCCACGTTCTGTATTTTCTGTAACTGATCTCATCTGATTCTTAAGGCATCTTTGCTTCCCAAAGCAGGAAGATTTCAACCTTGCCATTTAAAAAGAAATGAGTCTCATTTAAAAGTTTCTCTTTATTATAAGTATTTAGTCAATTTAAACTCCCTTTCAAGACCGTTTTTTTCTTCCAGAATTTCTTTGTTCCCTTTTCCCATGACTGCAACCAGGCTTGAATGAAAGCTCAGCTATTCTTACAGTGGTGGAGAAGGAGCCTCTTGCCCTCTTGCTTTTCTTTGGGTCTGCATTAACCTCAGGGGAACAGAATACCTCCATATCTCCTATTCCCAGGCATCTTCTGCTGTAGTCTCTGCTGAGATATGGTCCCATCATCTTTATTTCTAGACAGTGTGCTGACATCCATTGCTGAAACTTGTGTTCCTGTTAGGGAACGCACACTGAATGAAACCACCCACCCTGGCCCAGGCACCATAGTAACCATTTGCATGAGTTGTTTTATGATAGGAGGTTGTGGTAAGGAACATGGAACTGATAAGCCACCATCAACCGGAAGAGTTTGGGAAAGGTCAAAAGGTGACATCATGTGTCCGACCACCTCCCAGAATCCTCACGGACATGCATCTTGGATAAGCAATGCCTGCACCACCAGGAAGGACTCTGAGTTAGAATGATTGGCCAGACACAACCTGGAAACTTCTCCCATCACCATAAAACCTGAGACTGTGAGCCATGTTGCAGAGAAGTTCCCCTGGGTTCTCTTACCTTACTGCTCTCTTCCCGGGTGCTCCTTCCCAGCATGTGTGTCTCCTCAGACAATTCATTTCTGAGTATTAGACAAGAGCCCCATTTGGGCCCTGGAAAGGGTCCCCCTTCCACAACAGTCTCAGCCACTCCCTGGCCTCCTGCCTTTTATACTCCTCACACCCCTGCACTCTACTTGGTGTTACTGGGGCTCCAGTCTGATATCTGCACACAAGCAATGGGCCAGGAAGCACGGATGCCGGCAGATTCCCCAAGAGACCATCTTCTTGTGCCATATTAGAAGAGGCGGGGAAGCAAAGAGTCTGCCAGAATGTGCTTGGGTTCTTTCTAAGCTTTCTTGGAGCCCCTGTCAGAGTTCTACTATGCGTCTTCCCCCCTTTTGCAGGGATTCAAGCAACATCTTTACATGTATAAAGAAAGTGAATGTGAAAGTGAAGTTGCTCAGTTCTGTCCAACTCTTTGGGACCCCGTGGACTGTAGCCTGCCAGACTCCTCTGTCCACGAGATTTTCCAGGCAAGAATACTGGAGTGAGTGGCCATTCCCTTCAAAGTCTCTCTCAAGCTCTTGCCACACTGGAACCAAGCAGGACCCATTGAGGCTCCTGGGCACAGAAGTCTTTCTGTGTCTGCCTCCCTCTGCTCTCCTCCCTTTCTTGATTACAGGAAATAGGCTTCATTCAGCCTCCCTAACTTTCCCTGGGTTCCAAAGGGCATGTTCAAACAGTTGTTAATCAAGGAAGGGAGAAGATGAGGAGACAAGGGAGGAGCAGCCTTGGGGCCATGTCCTGGTTCCTTCTCAAGGGATATCATCAGTTCAGTTCAGGTCAGTGCAGTCGCTCAGTTGTGTCCAACTCGCGTCAGGTGGCCAAAGTGTTGGAGTTTCAGCTTCAGCATCAGTCTTTCCAATGAATATTTAGGACTGATTTCCTTTAGGATGGACTAGTTGGATATCCTTGCAGTCCAAGGGACTCTCAAGAGTTTTCTCCAACACCACAGTTCAAAAGCATCAATTCTTTGGTGCTCAGCTTTCTTTATAGTCCAACTCTCACATCCATACATGACTACTGGAAAAACCATAGCTTTGACTAGATGGACAAAAGTGAAAGAGGAAAGTAAAAGTGAAAGATGAGAGTGAAAAATCTGGCTTAAAACTTAACGTTTGGAAAACTAAGATCATGGCATCTGGTCCCATCACTTCATGGCAAATAGAGGAGGAAACAGTGGAAACAGTGACAGACTTTATTTTAGGGGGCTCCAAAATAACTGCAGATGGTGACTGCAGCCATTAATTTAAAAGATTACTCCTTGGAAAAAAAGTTATGACCAACCTAGACAGCATATTAAAAAGCAGAGACATTGCTTTGCCAACAAATGTCCGACTACTCAAGGGATATACATAACAATATTTGTGAGCTGCTTTGCAGGTACTGAAACACCCTACTAGGTGAGAGAACTTAGCCCTGTGCTACCCTCTAGCAGGTAGAGCCCAGACCAGTTGGAACCAGAAAGTTTTTGCTGCTGACTCCAACTAACCTTACCACCAACCAATCAGAAGAATGTTCATGAGCTGATCACACCCTCTTTGAACTATTACTATAAAGCTCCTCACCACTGACTGGAGGTTAGGACACACAGTTTTGAGGGCATTAGCCCACTGTGGCCCCCTTTGCCTGTAGAGCAATACAGCTATTTTTTCTACTTCATCCAAAACTCTGTATCCAAGATTTAATATGGTGTTAGTGTATAGGGACCTTTTCATACTGTTCATGGAGTTCTCAAGGCAAGAATACTGAAGTGGTTTGCCATTCCTTTCTACAGTGGACCACGTTTTGTCAGAACTCTCCATCATGATCTATCTGTCTTGGGTGGCCCTACACGGCATGGCTCATAGTTTCACTGAGTTAGACAAGGCTGTGATCCATGTGATCAGTTTGGTTAGTTTTCTTTGATTCTGGTTTTCTTTGTGTCTTCTCTCTGATGGATAAGGATAAAGACTTATGGAAGCTTCTGGATGGGAAGGACAGGCTGTGGGGAAAACAGGGTCTTGCTCTGGTGGGTGAGGCCTTGCTTACGAAGTCTTTAATCCAATTTTCTGTTGATGGTGTGGGGCTGTGTTCCTACCTGTAGTTTGGCATGAGGACAAACATGGTAGGGGTTCAGTTCCTGTCAGTTGCTAGGTCGTGTCGAACTCTTTGTGACCCCATGAATCACAGCATGCCAGGCCTCCTTGTCCATCCCCAATTCCTGTAGTTCACTCAAACTCATGTCCACTGAGTCGGTGATGCCATCCAGCCATCTCATCCTTGGTCGTCCCCTTCTCCTCCTGCCCCCAACCCCTCCCAGAATCAGAGTCTTTTCCAATGAGTCAACTCTTCACATGAGGTGGTCAAACTATGGGAGTTTCAACTTTAGCATCAGTCCTTGCAATGAATACCCAGGACAGATTTCCTTTAGAATGGATTGGTAGGATCTCCTTGCAGTCCAAGGGACTCTCAAGAGTCTCTCCAGCACCACAGTTCAAAAGCATCAATTCTTCAGCACTGAACCTTCTTCACAGTCCAACTCTCACATCCATACATGACTACTGAAAAAACCATAGCCTTGACTAGACGGACCTTTGTTGGCAAAGTAATGTCTCTGCTTTTCAATATGCTACCTAGGTTGGTCATAACTTTTCTTCCAAGGAGTAAGTGTCCTTTAAGTTCATGGCTGCAATCACCATCTGCAGTGATTTTGGAGNAGGACAGGCTGTGGGGAAAACAGGGTCTTGCTCTGGTGGGTGAGGCCTTGCTTACGAAGTCTTTAATCCAATTTTCTGTTGATGGTGTGGGGCTGTGTTCCTACCTGTAGTTTGGCATGAGGACAAACATGGTAGGGGTTCAGTTCCTGTCAGTTGCTAGGTCGTGTCGAACTCTTTGTGACCCCATGAATCACAGCATGCCAGGCCTCCTTGTCCATCCCCAATTCCTGTAGTTCACTCAAACTCATGTCCACTGAGTCGGTGATGCCATCCAGCCATCTCATCCTTGGTCGTCCCCTTCTCCTCCTGCCCCCAACCCCTCCCAGAATCAGAGTCTTTTCCAATGAGTCAACTCTTCACATGAGGTGGTCAAACTATGGGAGTTTCAACTTTAGCATCAGTCCTTGCAATGAATACCCAGGACAGATTTCCTTTAGAATGGATTGGTAGGATCTCCTTGCAGTCCAAGGGACTCTCAAGAGTCTCTCCAGCACCACAGTTCAAAAGCATCAATTCTTCAGCACTGAACCTTCTTCACAGTCCAACTCTCACATCCATACATGACTACTGAAAAAACCATAGCCTTGACTAGA
>SJYW01015088.1:0-11892 GCA_006410735.1 Raphicerus campestris
ACCAAGGAATTTCAAAATACAGAAATACAAGAAATGATTTAACTTTAAAACATTAATATAAATTCATATTGGTGCTAAAAAATTAAAGTTTAATACTCAGGATAAAAATAATTAGTGAACTAGAAATAGTATCCAAAACTTAAAGCAAAAATCACATTTGAGAAATTTCATAAGCAATTTCCATTAAAGTCAGGAATGTAACAAAGTTTCTATCATTGCTTCTATTTATCTCTATATTGTAGTTTTCAGGCAATATAAGAAAACACTCATAATCACATAGCAAAACAAGAAATACGAGGTAAAAGAACTAAAAAGAGACAAAATTATCCTTGTTTACAGACAATATGAAGGAAATACCAAAGAATCATCAGGCAAACTATTAGAACTATATTTACTAAAATTAAATCAACAATAACAAAAAACGGAAGCTTTCATAATTAATAAATTAGAAAAAGTTTCCTTATACAATAACAGGGCTATAAGGTACCTACAAATAAATCTAACAAAAGATAGATGTCACCTTTACAGAAAAAAATGATAAAACTGTACTAAAGGATATACAGAACACCTAAATAAAGAAATATGCCATTTTCATATATGAAAAGAGTAAATTACTAAAATATCAATTCTCTTCTAAACTATATATTCAATGCAATTCCAATCAAAATCCCTATAGTTGTTTTTGTTTTTGTTTTTGTTTTTTTTTATGAAACTGGTGTTAGTCACTCAGTGGTGTTTGCCTCTTTGGGATCCCATGGACTGTGTAGCCCACTAGGTTCCTCTGCCCATGGGATTCTCCACACAAGAATACGGAGAGTTGCCATTCCCTTCTCCAGGGGATCTTCCCAACCCAGGGATGGAACTCAAGTCTCCAACCTTGCAGGCAGATACTTTACCATCTGAGAAGGCTGCTATAAAACGGAAGGTGACACAAAAATCCACTTAAATGACTAAAGGCAATGTTAAATAAGGAAAGAGCAATAGAATGAAGAACAACTGAAGAAAAGAGAATGCAAGACAATGCATGACTTTGTAGGACAAAAATGAAGATTTTGGTCTCTAAGAGCAATGGGAAATGAATAGTGATTTTAAAACAAGTAAGATGACTGTCTAAAGTGTGCAAAAAATGTATCGGAGAGGCTTACAAGACAACTTGGAATGTCACTGAAAATGGCAGAGTATAGACCTAACAAACATTCTCTTCTCCAAAAGAGCATAAAAACACTGGCCAAAAAAAGTCAGAATCAGCTTTTTCAGAATTCTGGAAATTAACCAACAGCTTAACAGCAGTCCAGGGAGCATTTATCCAAGAACAGCTGAATCTTGGTAAGAACTCTATGGTGTTTTAACTTACCCTATTTCCATCACCCCCTCCCTAGTACCATGGTAGCCTAAAAACAAGAGACCACAATCATAGTAGAAAAATCAGCAGTCTGGCAGCCACTACAGAGGGCAAGTGAGGTTCTTTCAAAACCCTATCCAAGAGAGTTATTGGAACTGTCTGATGGTCCCTGGAAGACGCCACTCAGAAGGCTGTTTTTATTTGACTTGACAAGAGTTGCTGTTGTAAAACAGCCTTTTCCCTGGAGGTATCTGTCAAAAACAATCAAAGACAACTGTTGAATATCAGGGTAGCCTGAGGCAGTGGGTAACAGTTTTAATAGTTGGGGAAAATAATAGGTTATGGTTAAGCAAAAAGCTTAAAGCAGAACAGAAAGTCCACTGGGACTTTGAAATCTCCAAAATGTTTCTGGGGATCATGAAAACCACATGCATACACAGACCTTTGTGCAAGATCAGGAAAGACCTGAGAAGGTCCTAAACTCTCAAGACTGATCTTGAGGACTGACATGATGCTCTGTACAAGCAAAAGTGAAAGCTAAGGCAAAGTTGTAAAATGCCTGGTTATGTACTGAAGGCATATGCCAACATGTACACAAAGCCTCTTGGCAGACTGGAGACCTATTAGTTACAGGTGTTTAAGGAAGTCTGTCAGGTCATTAGTTGACCACTAAAGTAACCAAGCAGACTTTGGTGGCCACACACAACAAACACAGACTCAAAGAATTAGTTTAGACAGTCACTAAACAAAAAAACAAACACAGCAAAACAATCAACAAACAAACAACAAACCTTGGGAACAGGGGCAGCTCTGATTGCAGAGCTACCATTTTCTATTATTCTTAATTTTCAATTTGCAACCCCAAATTATGAGACATATACATAAACAAGAGAGTACGATTCACGCACAGAATAAAAGCCTTCAATGAACTAAAGGAAACTTATGTCTAAAGAACTAAAGTATGAAGAAGTGAAAGTGAAAGTTGCTCCAGAATGTCTCACCAAATAGAGAATACCAATTTAAAAAAAAAAAAATTTACTTTAAAGCAAAGAAACAAACCAAACCAACCTTAGGAATTGAAGAATACAACAGTGCTTCTGAATTATATTTCAGACCAAAGAAGATAGGGAAAAAAAAAACAAAAAACAAAACACTCAGCCATGTGTCAACATAATTTGGCAAAAAACTCAATAGATTTAACCAGAGATTCACAAAATAACTTTACATCTAAGAGGATTCATGATTAATACTACCATTTCTTTCCTAGAAAAGAACAAAAATTCCTACTTCACTCATCTTCTTAACCTGGATTAGTTTAGCCACTTCTGTAACACTCTTATCCTACTGGAGGATAAAATAAGGAGAACAGAGATCTCTTGCTGCCGCTCCCACTCCTAACAAAATTATATCACTTAAAGCTGCCCTCTGCTCTCTTCTTGCATTTCCTTATGTTTCTATTTCATTCATGGATAACAGGTTAAAAAATGAATTCTTGGCAAAATTACACATTTACTTAAAATCTTTGCTTATACTGTTATTATGTATTAATATATTCAGTATCATGAATTTCTCAGAATTCAGTTTAGTAGCAAATGATAAAAATGAAAAAAATTCTTAGCTATCATTAAAATAACCCCAATTTCCTGCCATTTTCACAAATAATATGCTTTGTCATGTCTATACAACTCATTTTATTTGAACTACACTACACTACTTAAAGAGAAATAGGCAATTTCAAGATTGATAAACAGTGAAAATTGCAATTATAATGTTCAGAGATTAAATTTTTAACTTTTTCTTACCATCAGCAAGCCAAACAGGCTTCCAACTAAAATAAATTCATTTTCCATGAAGAAAAACAGACCTATGAAGACTACTTATTCAAGAAAGTGTTTTTACAATATTGGAATTAAAGTGGTGAAAGACAAATAGGCATAACTCCCAGACTTCAGAATGTATATATATATATATATTCCACATCTATTTAGATATTTCTCCAAAGAAGACATTCAGATGGCTGGTAGGCACACAAAAAGATGCTCAACAGTGCTAATTATTACAGAAATGCAAATCAGAACTACAACGAGGTACCACCTCACACCAATCAGAATGCCCATCATTACAAAGTCTGTAAGTAACAAGTGTTGTAGAGGGAAAAGGAAACCTTTCTCACACTGGGAAAGGTTGGTGGGAAAACAGTATGGAGATTCCTCAAAAAACTAAAAGCAAAGTTGCCATAAGATCCAGTAATCCCACCCCTTTGCACATACTCAGACAAAATAACAATTCAAAAAGATACAAGCACCTCTATGTTCATAGCAGCACTGTTTACAATAGGCAAGACATGGAAACAACCACAATGTTCACCAACAGATGAATGGATAAAGAAGATGTGGAATACACACACATGCACACACACACACAAGTAATACTACTCACCCATGGAAGAAAATGATGAATGGATAAAGAAGATGTGGAACACACACACACTGGACACTACTCTCCCATGGAAGATGTGGAATACACACACACACANTTATCCAAGAACAGCTGAATCTTGGTAAGAACTCTATGGTGTTTTAACTTACCCTATTTCCATCACCCCCTCCCTAGTACCATGGTAGCCTAAAAACAAGAGACCACAATCATAGTAGAAAAATCAGCAGTCTGGCAGCCACTACAGAGGGCAAGTGAGGTTCTTTCAAAACCCTATCCAAGAGAGTTATTGGAACTGTCTGATGGTCCCTGGAAGACGCCACTCAGAAGGCTGTTTTTATTTGACTTGACAAGAGTTGCTGTTGTAAAACAGCCTTTTCCCTGGAGGTATCTGTCAAAAACAATCAAAGACAACTGTTGAATATCAGGGTAGCCTGAGGCAGTGGGTAACAGTTTTAATAGTTGGGGAAAATAATAGGTTATGGTTAAGCAAAAAGCTTAAAGCAGAACAGAAAGTCCACTGGGACTTTGAAATCTCCAAAATGTTTCTGGGGATCATGAAAACCACATGCATACACAGACCTTTGTGCAAGATCAGGAAAGACCTGAGAAGGTCCTAAACTCTCAAGACTGATCTTGAGGACTGACATGATGCTCTGTACAAGCAAAAGTGAAAGCTAAGGCAAAGTTGTAAAATGCCTGGTTATGTACTGAAGGCATATGCCAACATGTACACAAAGCCTCTTGGCAGACTGGAGACCTATTAGTTACAGGTGTTTAAGGAAGTCTGTCAGGTCATTAGTTGACCACTAAAGTAACCAAGCAGACTTTGGTGGCCACACACAACAAACACAGACTCAAAGAATTAGTTTAGACAGTCACTAAACAAAAAAACAAACACAGCAAAACAATCAACAAACAAACAACAAACCTTGGGAACAGGGGCAGCTCTGATTGCAGAGCTACCATTTTCTATTATTCTTAATTTTCAATTTGCAACCCCAAATTATGAGACATATACATAAACAAGAGAGTACGATTCACGCACAGAATAAAAGCCTTCAATGAACTAAAGGAAACTTATGTCTAAAGAACTAAAGTATGAAGAAGTGAAAGTGAAAGTTGCTCCAGAATGTCTCACCAAATAGAGAATACCAATTTAAAAAAAAAAAAATTTACTTTAAAGCAAAGAAACAAACCAAACCAACCTTAGGAATTGAAGAATACAACAGTGCTTCTGAATTATATTTCAGACCAAAGAAGATAGGGAAAAAAAAAACAAAAAAAAAAACCCTCAGCCATGTGTCAACATAATTTGGCAAAAAACTCAATAGATTTAACCAGAGATTCACAAAATAACTTTACATCTAAGAGGATTCATGATTAATACTACCATTTCTTTCCTAGAAAAGAACAAAAATTCCTACTTCACTCATCTTCTTAACCTGGATTAGTTTAGCCACTTCTGTAACACTCTTATCCTACTGGAGGATAAAATAAGGAGAACAGAGATCTCTTGCTGCCGCTCCCACTCCTAACAAAATTATATCACTTAAAGCTGCCCTCTGCTCTCTTCTTGCATTTCCTTATGTTTCTATTTCATTCATGGATAACAGGTTAAAAAATGAATTCTTGGCAAAATTACACATTTACTTAAAATCTTTGCTTATACTGTTATTATGTATTAATATATTCAGTATCATGAATTTCTCAGAATTCAGTTTAGTAGCAAATGATAAAAATGAAAAAAATTCTTAGCTATCATTAAAATAACCCCAATTTCCTGCCATTTTCACAAATAATATGCTTTGTCATGTCTATACAACTCATTTTATTTGAACTACACTACACTACTTAAAGAGAAATAGGCAATTTCAAGATTGATAAACAGTGAAAATTGCAATTATAATGTTCAGAGATTAAATTTTTAACTTTTTCTTACCATCAGCAAGCCAAACAGGCTTCCAACTAAAATAAATTCATTTTCCATTAAGAAAAACAGACCTATGAAGACTACTTATTCAAGAAAGTGTTTTTACAATATTGGAATTAAAGTGGTGAAAGACAAATAGGCATAACTCCCAGACTTCAGAATGTATATATATATATATATTCCACATCTATTTAGATATTTCTCCAAAGAAGACATTCAGATGGCTGGTAGGCACACAAAAAGATGCTCAACAGTGCTAATTATTACAGAAATGCAAATCAGAACTACAACGAGGTACCACCTCACACCAATCAGAATGCCCATCATTACAAAGTCTGTAAGTAACAAGTGTTGTAGAGGGAAAAGGAAACCTTTCTCACACTGGGAAAGGTTGGTGGGAAAACAGTATGGAGATTCCTCAAAAAACTAAAAGCAGAGTTGCCATAAGATCCAGTAATCCCACCCCTTTGCACATACTCAGACAAAATAACAATTCAAAAAGATACAAGCACCTCTATGTTCATAGCAGCACTGTTTACAATAGGCAAGACATGGAAACAACCACAATGTTCACCAACAGATGAATGGATAAAGAAGATGTGGAATACACACACATGCACACACACACACAAGTAATACTACTCACCCATGGAAGAAAATGATGAATGGATAAAGAAGATGTGGAACACACACACACTGGACACTACTCTCCCATGGAAGATGTGGAATACACACACACACAGGAATACTATCACCCATGGAAGAAAATGATGGATAAAGAAGATGTGGAATACCTATGCACACACACACGGGACTACTACTCACCCACAGAAGAAAATGGTGAATGGATAAAGAAGACATGGAACACATACACACACTGGAACACTACTCACCCATGGAAGATGTAGAATACACACACAAACACCACACCACACCACACCCCCACACATACAGAGGAATACTACTCATCCATGGAAGAAAATGAAATAATGCCATTTGCAGCAACATGAATGGACCTAGAGCTTATCATACTAGGCAAAGTCAGAAAGATAAATACTATATAACATCACTTATATGGGAATCTAAAATACAATACAAATCAGCATATCTACAAGACAAAAACAGGCTCACAGATATAAAAAGTGGTTGAGGAGAGGGAGGAGGAGGGGAGGAAAAGAATGAGAGTTTGGAAAACTAGAGACAAACATACAGAATGGATAAACAACAATGTATAGCACAGTATCCTGTGACAAAGCATAATGGAAAAGAATATGAAAAAGAATATACGTGTGTGTTGTGTGTGTGTGTATAATTGAGCCACTTTGTTGGACAGAAGAAATTAATACAACATTGTAAATCAACTATAGAAAGTGAAAAGTGAAAGTGAAGTCACTCAGTTGTGTCCAACTCTTTGCAACCCGTGGACTGTAGCCCACCAGGCTCCTCCGTCCATGGGATTCTCCAGGCAAGAATACTGGAGTGGACTGCCATATAATTGAGCCACTTTGTTGGACAGAAAAAATTAACACAACATTGTAAATCAACTATACTTCAATACAATTTTTAAAAAAGGAAGTAGTGAAAGCAATGAAAACATATCATGTAATCCAGTAAATTGCAAATGCTTCTAACTGGGAAGGTACAACTATGAAAGTGAAAGCACTAGTCATTTAGTCGTGTCTGACTCTTTGCAACCCCATGGTCTTCTCCAGGCAAGAATACTGAAATGGGCTGCCATTCCCTTCTCCAGGGATCTTTCTGACCTAGGGATTGAACCTGGGTCTCCTGTATTGCAGACAGATTCTCTACCATCTGAGCTACCAAGGGAGCCCGTACAACCATAGTCACATTTTTTTTTTAAAGCACTGATTTCCTTCTGTTCTCAAAAATTGTAACAGTGGAATGAACACAATTTTGAAAAAAAGAAAAGCTCATATTATCACTAAAAAATCCCCTCAGATCAATTTTCACTTATTTTCTACTTATCTATGCATATAGTTTTCTACAACCACATATACATGTTCAATTTTATATTCTACTTATTTCATCTTATTTCATGCTTTTAAATGGTTCCAGTACTATTATGCCTTCTCAGATTAAATGTGTTATTTCCTTTCATATTTTAATATGATTTGGAAGCTAAGTATCTTACAGGAAATTCTTAAAGTTCAGCATAAATTTTTCTTAAAAAATATTTTTCAACAGAAAAGCATACCAAAAAATCATTCATAAATTCACTAAAGACTACTATTAATTCTGAAATGATTTATTTACTTTTTTCCTTTCATTTTATTTATAACAATTTTGTACAGACACTGTACCTCACTTTACTTAGTCATGCTTTCACTGTTGAAAGCTGGACTGGTTCTAAGTTTCTACTATCATAAACAACTCTGAAATAAAGACTTCTGTATATCTATAAATCTTTAATACAAATTTCTGACCATGTCCTCAGGAGAGAACTTTAGAAAGGAAAATACTGGCACAGCTTCCACCTTCTGACTGATACAGTGGGTTAAACATACCTGACCCTTAAAGCACTGATACAAATTGCAAAATTGTTTTCTGAAAGGGGCACTGACTTACATCAACAAAATTTTTAATTTTCAAATTTCCCATTTCATCAAAACTTTGTCGTATCATTTTCAAAAGTATTATCTATATTAGTGTCTTAAGCTGCCTTTTATTTACACTTCTTAGATATAGTAAGAATAAGTATTTTTATTGCTTATTAGATATTTCTATTTCTTCTATACCTTATGTTTTCCAGTTTTCTCTGGGGATTTTGGTGTTTTTCTTACAGTTTTTATAACTGCTTTATATCTTATGAAAATGAAAGCTTAACCTATAAAAGGACTACCTGGCTTCTGAGTATTCAAAGTGCAATTATTATCATCCACCATTTATCTGACATGTTTGGTAAATATAAAAAAAAAACTAAATAAACTTTAGTTATCTGTTTTAAACTAATACTTTCTTTAAAGAGATGGCAGAAGTTTTTATCTTTATCCAACAACAACAATTCTGAGGTGGTATGAATCATACCTCTTCATGGCATGAGTTATATTGCAAAACTGGATCTCACGAGAATATCATTATCTAGAAATAAGTATTTCAACTGCCAAGACTAAAAGGAAAATTCATTATATTCTGCAAAATGAGCAAGCATTTATCACAGAAATATCTAAAAGGAAGTTTCATGTTTTAACTTGTCATGCAACGTCTATTTTAGTCACTAACCACTTTAAAACACTTGTGAAATACTTGTCAGAAGTACTTTGGATAATTGTACACATCAGTGGACAGCAAGTACAGCTAAATTTCAGCTACCCCCCCACTTTGTAAATAAAGTTTTATTAGAACACATTAGTCATGCTCATTCATTTACATGTTATCTAATGGCTACTTTCACACTGTGAAAGCAAACTTAAGCACTTAGCTTGCAAAACCTAAAGTGTATACAATCTGGCTCTTTACAACACAGCTAAAACACCTGAGTAAATAATTTTACTCATTCTTTGAAGTCAGCACAGATAGATCTTAACTCCTGGAACTCATACTCTTGCACAATGTAAAACTTGTATGCAAATAACTTACAATATAAGGTATAAAAAGTGCTCTAAGAACGATAAAGAGTGTCATAAAAAAGGAAGAGTGTTTTCAGTGGGGAAAATCTTGAAGAAGGCAGCTTTTGCACTGGGTTTTAACAGATGGCTATAATTTGACATATATGATAGACACTTCCAGTGTGAAGAAAAGTAGAGTTGTAAAAAAATACAAACGTGACAGTGTACTCTGCATGGCGAAACACAGGAAAAAACGCTAATGAGCATTCTGAAGCCAAAGCACAGGGAAGGCTGTCAGTGTCAAGATAAGTTTAGATTTTAAATACATTTAGGTTCAAAAGCAAGGAAGTAACAGTGATTAGAACTGTTTTAGGCAGATTAGTGGAAACAGTATCAGACTTTATTTTGGGGGGCTCCAAAATCCCTGCAGATGGTGACTGCAGCCATGAAATTAAAAGACGTTTACTCCTTGGAAGGAAAGTTATGACCAACCTAGATAGCATATTCAAAAGCAGAGACATTACTTTGCCAGCAAAGGTCTGTCTACTCAAGGCTATGGTTTTTCCAGTAGTCATGTATGGATGTGAGAGTTGGACTGTGAAGAAAGCTGAGCACTGAAGAATTGATGCTTTTAAACTGTGGTGTTGGAGAAGACTCTTGAGAGTCCCATGGACTGCAAGGAGATCCAACAGTCCATTCTAAAGGAGATCAGTCCTGAGTGTTCTTTGAAAGGACTGATGCTAAAGCTGAAACTCTAGTACTTTGGGCACCTCATGCGAAGAGTTGACTCATTGGAAAAGACTCTGATGCTGGGAGGGATTGGGGGCAGGAGGAAAAGGGGACGACAGAGGATGAGATGGCTGGATGGCATCACCGACTCGATGGATGTGGGTTTGGGTGAATTCCGGGAGTTGGTGATGGACAGGGAGGCCTGGCGTGCTTCAGTTCAAGGGGTTGCAAAGAGTTGGACATGACTGAGTGACTGAACTGAACTGAGGCAGATCAATCTATCAACAGTATTTGAAATGAATTTGAGGAGAGAGAGGTGATAAATTAATTATAAAGGTATTAAAATAATTCATGACAGAAGTGATAAAGGTGGTAGCAACGGGACTAGAATAAAGAATTGGAAAAACAGAAAATAAACACATTAGCACCATAGGAAAACTACTCAAACACTTATGACCAGATAACAGCATCCGGATACACTATAAACCTTATTTACAGGGGCTTCCCAGGTGGCTCAGTGGTAAAGAACCTGCCTGCTAATGCCAGAGACACAAGAGACCTGGGTTTAATCCCTGAGTCGGGAAGATCCCCTGGAGAAGGAAAAGGCAACCAACTCCAGTATTCTTGCCTGGGAAATCCCATGGAGAGGAGCCTGGCGGGCTACAGTTCATGGGGTTACAAGAGAGTCGGATGTGGCTGAGCACACATACATAAACCTTACTTATATGGGGTAAAAACTCTTCATCTCCTCTGCATTTGAACAAAATGGTAACTGTCTATTGAGTTCTGCTAATTGAAAAAAGAGGGACTATTTAAGTAATAATTTAAAGTGCTGGGGGAGGGTGAAAAAGAAATAATTTGAAGTGCTAGACTACCACTTTCTCCCATTTTTTAAACTAATTCTGAATACCAGCACATATTAAAACAGATTTCATTTGGTAGGGCCCCCTCTGCTGGACCACTGAAAGAAAAGTCTGATCTTAAATTTGGGTTAATTGCTTCTGTGGAATTGCTGAAAGAAAGAATACTTGGATTTGCTTTGGAAGCTCATCAGGTGTATCAAATGCCCTCTTCAGGAGGGGAATCATAAAATATCTTTCTCTGTCTTTTCCAAAATAGGAATAACCTTACTGTTGCTTAAACAGATTAATTTTTAAAGAAGAGAGTTTTAGACTCACGGACATAGAGAACAGAATTTGTGGTTGCCAAGGGGGAGGAGGAGTGGGGGAGAAATGGACACGAGTTTGGGATTACCAGCTGCAAACTATTACACAGACAATAAACAAACAAGGTCCTACGGTACAGCACAGAGAACTGTATTCAATATCCTATGATAAACCATAATGGAGTATGAAAAAGCATGTGTATATAGATATATATGTAAAAATGAATCACTCTGCTGGACAGCAGAAATTCACACAACATTCTCAATCAACTACACTTCAATAAAATAAATTTTTAAAAAAGAGTTTATATTCAAAGCTTACTAACATTTAAATAATACGTGCAGATAAACTGGAATTCATCACATTTTTTTGGATCCATGGCACGGCTTATGGGATCTTAGTTCCCTGAGCAGGGGTTGAACCTGGGCCCTCAGCAGTAAAACAGAAAGTCCTAACCAGTGGACCGCTGAAGAATTCCCCTAGACTGATTTTCTATAGGTAAAGAAATTATGCTAAGGAACAATTTTATATTCTCTGCTCATTAAGAACTAAACTGCAGCTCCTTCATCAGTAGGCTTCTGACTGGGCTCTATCAAAGAGATACCAAGATAATATATTGGAGGGTAGAAGAATGGGATATGACTAGTATTTTTCCCTGCATTTCTCTCTAAAACTGAATCTTCCCTGTGGCTTCAACTCCTTTTAGAAAAGTTCAGTTCC
>SJYW01015088.1:13291-24096 GCA_006410735.1 Raphicerus campestris
AGTTATGACCAACCTAGATAGCATATTCAAAAGCAGAGACATTACTTTGCCAGCAAAGGTCTGTCTACTCAAGGCTATGGTTTTTCCAGTAGTCATGTATGGATGTGAGAGTTGGACTGTGAAGAAAGCTGAGCACTGAAGAATTGATGCTTTTAAACTGTGGTGTTGGAGAAGACTCTTGAGAGTCCCATGGACTGCAAGGAGATCCAACAGTCCATTCTAAAGGAGATCAGTCCTGAGTGTTCTTTGAAAGGACTGATGCTAAAGCTGAAACTCTAGTACTTTGGGCACCTCATGCGAAGAGTTGACTCATTGGAAAAGACTCTGATGCTGGGAGGGATTGGGGGCAGGAGGAAAAGGGGACGACAGAGGATGAGATGGCTGGATGGCATCACCGACTCGATGGATGTGGGTTTGGGTGAATTCCGGGAGTTGGTGATGGACAGGGAGGCCTGGCGTGCTTCAGTTCAAGGGGTTGCAAAGAGTTGGACATGACTGAGTGACTGAACTGAACTGAGGCAGATCAATCTATCAACAGTATTTGAAATGAATTTGAGGAGAGAGAGGTGATAAATTAATTATAAAGGTATTAAAATAATTCATGACAGAAGTGATAAAGGTGGTAGCAACGGGACTAGAATAAAGAATTGGAAAAACAGAAAATAAACACATTAGCACCATAGGAAAACTACTCAAACACTTATGACCAGATAACAGCATCCGGATACACTATAAACCTTATTTACAGGGGCTTCCCAGGTGGCTCAGTGGTAAAGAACCTGCCTGCTAATGCCAGAGACACAAGAGACCTGGGTTTAATCCCTGAGTCGGGAAGATCCCCTGGAGAAGGAAAAGGCAACCAACTCCAGTATTCTTGCCTGGGAAATCCCATGGAGAGGAGCCTGGCGGGCTACAGTTCATGGGGTTACAAGAGAGTCGGATGTGGCTGAGCACACATACATAAACCTTACTTATATGGGGTAAAAACTCTTCATCTCCTCTGCATTTGAACAAAATGGTAACTGTCTATTGAGTTCTGCTAATTGAAAAAAGAGGGACTATTTAAGTAATAATTTAAAGTGCTGGGGGAGGGTGAAAAAGAAATAATTTGAAGTGCTAGACTACCACTTTCTCCCATTTTTTAAACTAATTCTGAATACCAGCACATATTAAAACAGATTTCATTTGGTAGGGCCCCCTCTGCTGGACCACTGAAAGAAAAGTCTGATCTTAAATTTGGGTTAATTGCTTCTGTGGAATTGCTGAAAGAAAGAATACTTGGATTTGCTTTGGAAGCTCATCAGGTGTATCAAATGCCCTCTTCAGGAGGGGAATCATAAAATATCTTTCTCTGTCTTTTCCAAAATAGGAATAACCTTACTGTTGCTTAAACGGATTAATTTTTAAAGAAGAGAGTTTTAGACTCACGGACATAGAGAACAGAATTTGTGGTTGCCAAGGGGGAGGAGGAGTGGGGGAGAAATGGACACGAGTTTGGGATTACCAGCTGCAAACTATTACACAGACAATAAACAAACAAGGTCCTACGGTACAGCACAGAGAACTGTATTCAATATCCTATGATAAACCATAATGGAGTATGAAAAAGCATGTGTATATAGATATATATGTAAAAATGAATCACTCTGCTGGACAGCAGAAATTCACACAACATTCTCAATCAACTACACTTCAATAAAATAAATTTTTAAAAAAGAGTTTATATTCAAAGCTTACTAACATTTAAATAATACGTGCAGATAAACTGGAATTCATCACATTTTTTTGGATCCATGGCACGGCTTATGGGATCTTAGTTCCCTGAGCAGGGGTTGAACCTGGGCCCTCAGCAGTAAAACAGAAAGTCCTAACCAGTGGACCGCTGAAGAATTCCCCTAGACTGATTTTCTATAGGTAAAGAAATTATGCTAAGGAACAATTTTATATTCTCTGCTCATTAAGAACTAAACTGCAGCTCCTTCATCAGTAGGCTTCTGACTGGGCTCTATCAAAGAGATACCAAGATAATATATTGGAGGGTAGAAGAATGGGATATGACTAGTATTTTTCCCTGCATTTCTCTCTAAAACTGAATCTTCCCTGTGGCTTCAACTCCTTTTAGAAAAGTTCAGTTCCCACCAAGTAATCCTAGCCCCTGGCCTCCAGAACCCAATTCCTACTTGAATCTCTCCATTTATCACTTCTTGCTTTTTACTACTGCTAATCTTTGGGTTGGGCTTCCCAGGTGGCTCAGTGGTCAAGAATCCACCTACCAATGCAGAAGACACAGATTCAATCCCTGGGTGGGGAAAGATCCCTTGTAGAAGGAAATGGCAACAACTCAAGATCTTGCCTGGGAAATCTCATGGTGAGAGGAGCCTGGCAGGCTAAGTCCAGGGGGATGCAAAAGAGTCAGCCACAACTTAGCGACTAAACAACAACAAACTCTGTGTTGCTTCACCATCTTTTGTAGCTTCTCAAGGCTTCAATTACCCATGTAACCAATTCTCTGCATTAAAGTCCCTCTATGTAAAAGGAAGGGGGACAAAAAGGAAGAGAAAAATGGCTCTAGGCCTTTCTATTAACTAAACAGTACCCACTGTCCAGCTACCACCACTAGGCTCATCTCATAAGGGAAAAGAAACAGTAATCATACAAGTAAACTTTCTAGATCACTTGTACAAACCCATCCTTCTCAAATTGGAGCAATGCTGCTTTGTATTACATGGGTATGCCAAGATAATTTATGTGAAAAGCGTGTCATATTTTTCTGTTGTGCCCATAGTGATTTAAAAATTACTTGTACATTAAATTTTTTTTGACATTATTGACTAGGCCAAAGCCTTGGCCTGTGTAGATCACAACAAACTGAGGGAAATTCTTATAAGAGATGTGAATATCAGACCACCTTACCTGCCTCCTGAG
Source organism: Raphicerus campestris (assembly GCA_006410735.1). Classification (NCBI taxonomy): domain Eukaryota; kingdom Metazoa; phylum Chordata; class Mammalia; order Artiodactyla; family Bovidae; genus Raphicerus; species Raphicerus campestris. The sequence goes on from SJYW01015088.1 coordinate 16,217, forward strand.
AAATCTGTATGCAGGTCAAGAAGCAACAGTTAGAAACAGACATAGAACAATGGACTGCTTCCAAATTGGGAAAGGAGTACATCAAGGCTGTATATTGTCACACTGCTTATTTTACTTATATGCAGAGTATTTCATGAGAAATGCTGGGCTGGATGAAGCACAAGCTGGAATCAAGATTGCTGGGAGAAATATCAGTAACCTCAGATATGCAGATGACACCACCCTTATGGGAGAAAGTAAAGAACTAAAGAGCCTCTTGATGAAAGTGAAAGAGAAGAACTTTAAAATATTTTTTTTAAATGCCTAGACAACATATTAAAAAGGAGAGACATTACTTTACCGACAAAGTTCACTCTAGTCAAAGCTATGGTTTTTCCAGTAGTCACGTAGGGATGGAGAGTTGAAGCATAAAGAAAGCTGAGCACCAAAGAATCGATCCTTCTGAAATGTGGTGTTGGAGAAGACTCTTTAGAGTATCTTGGACTGCAAGGAGATGAAATCAGCCAGTGCTAAAGGAAATCAGTCCTGAATATTCATTGGAAGCAATAATGCTGAAGCTCCAGTACTCTGGCCACCTGATGTTAAGAACTGACTCACTGGAAAAGACCCTGATGTGCGGAAAGATTGAAAGCAGGAGGAAAAGTGGACGACAGAGGGTGAGATTGTTGGATGGCATCACTGACTTGGTGGACATGAGTTTGAGCGAGCTCTGGGAGTTGGCTGCAGTCCATGGGGTCACAAAGAGTCAGACACCACCGAGCAACTGAACTGACTGAACGTACATTAAAACAAACCACAAGGGTACTGTCAATTCAATGGGGAAGAGCCTTCAACAAATGGTGTTGAGACAACTGGATATCCTTCCACATGCAAAGAATGAAACGAAACCCCCTATCTCATAACAAATACAGAATTTAACTCAAAATGAACCACATATGTAATCTGAAGAACTACACAATTCTTAGACAAAAGCATATGCATAGACCTTGACCTTGGATTAAGCAATGGTTTCTTAGGTAATGACACCAAAGCAGTAACAACTGAAGGAAAAAAATATACCAGACTTCCTCAAAATTGAACTTTTGTACTTCAAAGGACACTGTCAAGAAAGTTAAAGGACAATCCACAGAATGGGAGAAAATATTTACAAATTACATCTAATAACTTATTCTTGAGAATCCTATGGACAGAGGGGCCTGGCAGGCTACAGTCCATGGGGTCACAAGAGTCGGACATGACTTAGCAACTAAACCACCACCACCACCAAGTGATCTGTACCTAGAACATACAAAGGAATCTTACAACTCATAGCAAAATGACAAATAACCCAATTAAAAACTAGGCAAAAAAAAAAAAAAAAAAACTAGCCAAATTATGCCAACAGACCTTTCCCTAAAGATGATACATAAACGGCCAAAATCATAGGTCATCATCAAAATGCAAATCAAAACCACAATGAAATAGTTGGGGCAGAATATGGGAAAGTAAATTAACTGCAAAGAGGTATGAAAGAACTTTCAGGAAAGAGTGAAATGTTTTACATCTTGACTGGTAGCTCAGATGGTAAAGAATCTGCCTGCAATGAAGGAAATCTGGGTTAAACCCCTGAGTCAGGAAGATTCCCTGGAGAAAGAAATGGCAACGCACTCCAGTAATCTTGTCTGGAGAATTCCATGGACAGAGGAGGCTGGTAGGCTACAGTCCATGAGGTTGCAAAGAGTTGGACATGACTGAGCAACTAACACTTTCACTTTGAGGCATATGTATTTGTCAAAAGTCATCAACCTATACACTTAAAATCCATGAATTTCATATTTTACACACTTAAAATCTATTAATTTCAAATCTGACATTTGGAAGAATGCACTTATTTTGATATGCTTGTTAAAAACTGGGCTTCCTAGAAAAACACTGTTTTGGCTGCTAAAACACAGAATGTTCATATTAGATGTCATTATGATAGTATTATCAATGCTAACTTTATACACTACCATAACTACACTGAGTACTTACATTTAGCAGATACTGAATAACTACAAGTCATCTCACAAGAAACTATTTTGCTGATAAAAATTTCTAGAAAATTAGTGACATCTCAATAGCTTATTTCCTAGGATCTTTACACTAATAATTTTGTTGATCAGTATTAGTTGTATAAAATTACTTTTGTCTAATTGCTTAAAAATAGCTGAAGTTCATAGCTGTTGAAAGAAAATCTCTTGGATTATCCATGTATCACTTACCAAAAAAAAACCCAAAAAAACCACCAATGGCGTTTTCTTTAAATATTCCATTGCTACTTCTGTATATTATGCTACAGATACACTGTACTAACAAAACATTTGAAAAAAGCAAAGATATCACAAGTTCAATTTAAAAACAAGAACAATTTCAACAATGCAGTAGAAAAAGTTTCCCTTACCTCATCATCATCATCATCATCAGAATCATTCCCAAACACTGAAGGTTTTTGCAAAACAGGGTGCAACTGCTGTGCCTTCTTTGGCAAAATAAGCCCATACCTGCATATTTTTTGTTTTGAAATAGAAATTACACCATTATACCTAAATGTTAAAACAGTAATACATCCACTACCTCTTCCGGATGAAGCTACCAAGTCAAAACATGTCACAGAGCTTATGATCTTCACACAATCCTGGTTCTGATTTTCAACAATCTAAAAGCTTCAAAATGCACTGAAGATTTTTAAACTATTATTCTAGGTTAAAGAAGAGAAGTGAATGAACAGCTCCGAAGTTTTAGACAGTGAAACGACAGGAAAGTTAAAAAAATAAATGTTAGTGGAAAGCTCAGTTGAGGTCCACTAAAAAGACTCTAAATTATCCTTGTGGCCTAACAAGAGTCAAGAAAACAGCCCCCCTCCCCTTACTGGGTATATATCATTTTAAAGAAGTTATTAAAGATTAATGTCATCCATTAAAATTTTTTAAAGATTACATTAACTGAGAAACCCAAGTAGCTATGGGGCAAATTACCATTACACTTTATAAAGCTCACGTGCTTTGTCTTGGAGCACCTGAAAGAACCATCCCATCAGCCCCAACTCAATTGGTTTCTTCTCACGTTTGGGCCTTTAAGATGCAGATATAACGGGAAGCCGCATCACAACTGAGGATTATACATCTAAGGTAAACCTTCCAAAAACATGTAACATTTCTCTTTTATGGCAAGGTATACCCCAATTCCCTATGTGCCTACCCTTTTTTTGTGACTTCTCAGCACAACATTCCTAAACCGAGAAGGGAGGGCGGGAATCAGAACTTGAGCTGCCAAGGAGAACAAGGCCCTCTAGAAAGCCAGGAAATGTTTCTCTTCTCATTTCCCCTGAAAGCATCCAACCGGGGAGAAACTCAAGCGCGGGGTAGGAAGCAAGACTGAGGGGCCTCAGACCGAGCTTTTGGAAAATAGAAAAGTCTCGCTCTCTGCCCCTCAGCCTAACTTCCTTTATTTCCTCACAAGTTTCTCCCTCAAACTTCGGGCTTCCATCCTGCAAAATGTGTGGGGGGATGGGAATATATGTTCCTCAGGATTTCTCGCTTTCCCCGCCTCTATCCCTGACGACACAGCCCCTTCAATTCCAGCGCACTTCAACTCCTCGGCCAAAGACACAGTCGCCGTGGTATCTCACTCCCCAGTCTGACCCTAACTCCCGGATCACTCACTGCCTGCCCGGAATCGCCATCTTGCTCCCGTCTCCGCTGAACGTGGCCGACGCCGACGTAACGCTGATGCAGACGCTGGCGTCATCACGCGAATTCTCGCGGGGCTTTGGGCGGCCTAGAACTCGCCTAGCCGCTGGGTTTGACTTTGGGTTACTTCCTCATTGCTGGGAATGAAGTCCTTAGGCTTGGGAATTGTTTGAAAACCGACGGATTGCCTCGAAATTAGTGGTAAGAAAGGAATAACAAAATTTTTGGCCAGTGATTCCAAGAGTGTGGTCCCGGGAATTGGCATCCCCCGGCAGTTTGTTAGAAGTGGAAAATTTTGGCCCTATTCCGTACCTACGGAATCAGAAACGCTGGGATGGGCCCAGAAATCTGAATTTTAACAAGTCCACCAGATAATCCTGATACTCAAGTTTGAAAACCACTGCCCTAGTCGAGTGTTTTTTCTGGTTTTTTTTTTTTTTTTAACCCCTAAGGTGTTCAGTGTAAGTATCCCTGGGTGGGAAAGATTCCCTGGAGGAGGAAATGGCAACCCACTCCAGTATTCTTGGCCTGGAAAATTCCATGGACAGAGCAGCCTGGTGGGCTACAGTCCCGGAGATCGCAAAGGGTCGGACATAACTAAGCACACACCCATTCCTGGCTTAGGGTAACTTGACAGAAGATGAAAATCCATACGCTAAGTATATTACTATTGGACAGTAGTGATGAATAACAATACTATAGTGCCACTGGGTATAGAAAGTAGAATCACATATGATATTATTAAAAAAAATTTTAGTCACATTTCACGTGTGAACCCACTCTTTCTTGGCCCATGCCAAACTAGTTGTACAGCAGTTGAAGAGATCTTGTAAACTGCCGACAAAAGCACGTTTAAACCTCCGTAGATTTGTCTATTTTCCCTTTTACTCCTGTCAGGTTTTGTTTCACGTACTGCATTTTGAAGTTTTGTTATTAGATACTTGGGCTTCCCTGGTGGCTCAAATGGTAAAGAATCTGCCTGCAATGCTGGAGACCTAGTTTCAGTCTCTGGGTGGGGAATATCCCTTGGAGAAGGGAATGGCTACCCACTGCGGTATTCTTGCTTGGAGAATTCCATGGACAGAGGAGCCTGGCGGGCTACATCCTCGAGGTAGTAGAGTCGAAGGTGACTGAGCGACTAACTTTCCCTACTACATATTTAAACATTTAGAGTTGTTGTGTCCTTTTATATTGACCCCTATACCATTAAGAAATGATCCTCTTTATTTCTTTATCTACTTAATATTAGTATTTATAACCAGCATTGGTTTTTAGCATAGTCTATGTTTTCCCATCCTTTTACTATTAACCTATTTTAATGAATGTGTCTTTTTATATAATACATAAGTTTTAATATAAAGTGGATCTCTTTCTAGCATATTGTTGGGTGTTGCTTTTTATCCAGTATGGCAATTTCTTCCTTTTAAGTTGGTGTTTAGAACGTTTTCATTAACGCAAGTATTCGTGTAGTTGCAGTTTGTTTTTTCTTTTTCCTGTCTGTTCTTTGTACCCTCCTCTGCCACCTTCCCCGTGACTTTGGATTAATCAATAAATTTTTACGACCTAGCTTAAGATTTTTATGATTCATCTTCTTTGTTGCCTTATTGGCCATACTTGACTTTTTTTTTTTTTTGGCAAAGTTTTGCTTTAAGGTTTCTAGTATACATCTTTATCACAATCTACCTTCAAGTAACAATGTACCACTCAAAAACTTTAAAAAAGTATACTTCCAGTTTCCCTCTCTGAAACTTTGCGCTGTATTTTGTCACCAGTTTTACTTCTAACAATATTGTAAATATACAATAAATTATTATTTTTCTTTAAACAATTACCCTTTACAAATATTTTTTTAAATAAGAAAAATATGTTATTACACACACTTACCATTTCTTGTGTCTTTGTAACTTTGTGTAGTATAATTTTTTTTTTAAGCAGGAAGGAGTAGGGTAGTGGAAGGAGGAATTGGATGAAGGTACAGAGTTCCAGATAATAAGTATTTGGATGTAATGTATAATATGATTAATATAATTGACTTGCTGTATGTTATATATGAAAGTTGTTAACAGTAAATCCTGAGTTCTCATCATAAGGAAAAATAGTTTTTATTTTGTATTTATGAGATGATGTTCACTAAATTTACTGTAATCTTTTCATAATATATATGTCAAATTATTATGCTATACACTATAAACTTATACAGTGCTGTATATTAATTGTATCAATAAAACTGGAAGAAAAAAGCTAAAAGAATCCACACATGTTCTATTAACTGTCAGAACAATGACATCATCACATATCAAGAAGCCTCTGGAAAGTTCTCTTGCACACTGTTCTGAGGATGAGAGTGAAAAAAGGCAAATACTTTCCTAGCATTGTTAGAAATATAGTTTTGACCTGGAAAATTCCAAAAGTGTTTTAGGGACCTGCAGGAGTCCACAAACCACACTTTAAGATCCACTCTTTTAAATGAATTAATGCTGAAACATACTATTATAGGAATTATATAACTTTGCATATAAGAATGTGCTGAATGTCTTTTTTTCCTCCTCAAAGTGATTAGGGTAAGGCCAGACAGAAGCCAGATATGAAATCTTGTGGCACAGTGTAATAAAAGGATATATATATATACATACACATACATATATGGACTTATCTGGTGGTCCAGTGGTTGAGAATCCACCTGTCAGTGTAGGGTACACAGGTTCAGCCCCTGGTCTGGGAAGATCCCACATGCCACGGGGCAGCTAAGCAAACACCACGCCACCAGGGAAGCCCACTACTGAGCATATACACTGCAATTGCTGAAGCCCCAGGGCCCTAGAGCCTTGCTCCACAGCAAGAGAAGCCACTGTGATGAGAAACCCATGCACTGTAACTAAAGAGTAGCCCCCACTCACCATGCAACTAGAGAAAGCCCATGTACAGCAATGAAGCCCTGGTGCAGCCAAAAATAAAAATGAAAAAAAGAAAAATATGTATAGAAACATATTGCTTTCTGCCCCTGATTCCTGGTACAGATCTCCTAACACCCTTGTGATTTCCTGAGTAATAAAAGCACGAAGAGCAACTTCTGTTTTGATATTTGATCTTTGACCCTAGTGCCTGGTACTCTGGATGATAGGGTTTTGTTTCAATGAGATAACCCTAGATAGCATCAGATGGGCGCTTATCACCAGAGAGACCACACCATAATTAGAAGCTTGGAATTTTCTTTCCCATCCTATCCTCGGGGAAGGGGAGAGGGCTTTTAAACCAAATTAATGATTGTTCTTGCCTACATAATGAAGTTTCCATTAAGAAAACCCAATATATGGACTTCTGAGAGCTGCTGGGTTGGTGAAAATAACCGCCTGCCATGAGGATGGTGCACCCCAACTTGATGAGGACAGAAATACCCTTCCTGACCTCACCTATATATATTTCTCTATCTGGTTGTTTACATGTATACTTTATATCATATCCTTTATATAATAAATGTGTCAACATGAAAAGAAAAATTTACTACATGGCTACGTCCCAAATAAGCATACATGATCATGATAATGCAAACACTGAATAAGCAGCTATTCTGATCTAAATTACAAGGTAGTTGGGAAGAATGAAGGAGTAGGAAGTGTGTGGGGGGCTGGGGGATGCACACGCTGAGGAAAGAGCGAAATCTCTATTGCATTCTGGGAGGTTAATAAATACTGCCTAATTCAGAGGGAAAAAAAAACATGCCACATGGCATGTTATATTGCAACATGGAGGTGCATATCAAAACTACAGCCAAAACAGGTTGGCAAACTTTTTGTGCAAAAGGTCAAATAATAAATCTAGATTTTATGGCTCAGAGGTCTCTTGGCAGCTACTCAACTCTGCCCAAGGGTGTGAGAGAAGTCACAGACAATTTGGGCATGACTTTTCCAATAAAACTATCATGACAGGCAACTGGCTAGATTTAGCTTGTACTGTTTATTAACTCTTGAGCTAAAAGAATTGAAAATAGTTGACTCAGAAGCAAGGGAAATAGGGGTAAGGTGGAGCTGGGAAATGCTCTGGTTTTGACAGACCTTGTATGACAGAGGATTCTTTAAACTATGAGCATGTGTTACTTTGCTTAAAAAGAATCAGTAAAGGGTAAATAATAAAGCCTCCCCCCCCCCCCCCCCCCCCCCCCCCCCCCCCGGG
>SJYW01015088.1:31450-54559 GCA_006410735.1 Raphicerus campestris
CCCCTGGCCTGGGCTATCTGCTTCTTAAAGAGAATGAGTGGAGAATTAGTTACACAAAATTATGGACTCAATATCCTATATAATTTGAACTTTAAATTGGAATATTGGAATCTGTATTCTGTTGCCTACAGGCTGTTGTAATGAAGCAGTTATGAGATTTTCCCAAAGCTAGAGGGCTGATTTCTCAGTGCTGCAGACAGTTTGAGTTCTTCAATTACTTGGCCTGGTTTGCAGCAAGGCTGGTAGTTGCTACAGTGGATCTGAGACTTGAAGAAGTCTTCTAATATTTTGAACCTGTATTTGGGATCTTTAATGGGAGAAGTTGTAATGACAGAAGCAGAGTAAGCCAGTAAAAGGCAGCATCATCACTCCCATACTTCTGTTACACAACAGAGAATTCTGTCTTAGACTTAGAGAGATAAGATTTCAAGCAGAGAACAGTCAACTAGACTTGGATGTGAGACAACTGTAGGACCCTCAGCACCCAAACTTAAGGATCTTGATTTAACTTTTTGACACTAGTATTACTTATCCCTACTCTTTCATTCTCTGCTTCCTTTTGTGCCCTCTCTTCCCTGACTACAGTTGACTCTAGAACAACAGGTTTGAACTTCTTGGCTCTATTCTCATATGGATTTTTTTCCCCCAATAAATACGTGCTAGATAACTACAGATCCATGGTTAGTTGAATCCCCAGAGGCAGAAGGCTGACCAAAGTTGTGCATGCATTTTTGACTGTACATTGGGTGGTTCACCCCTAACTCCTGTGTTGCTCAAGAGTCAACTGTACTCTTTTCTCAATCTACATGCAACTAACTTGTAGTGTCTGGATGGCAGCATGCTTCAGTTTGTTTAAGGCCTATCGTGACATTTTTGGCCTCTAAAAAATACCCTTCTAGACGCTGCTCTATTGCTATTTCCCAGTTTGGTTTGTCAGTGGTTTGGGTGCTTTTTATATTAGACTGTTTCACAAATTGGTCTCCCTTTAGCAAGTGGTCAACCCCAATTCAAACACCTGTGGCTACAGGATCAGGGTCATATGGAACAAAACTTGGCCACCTCGAGTGTTTCACCAGTTACGATTTGTGGGCAGGACAGTTTAAGCTCAGGCAGTAGACTGAGCAAAGGTAAAATAGGGTAATGACTAGGAGATGGAACACCCACCAAGGGGAATTACAATACCTACAGGAGAAAGAAATAGGCAATATTTAATTAATTGAGCTTGTCTGTTGAGGTCTGTATAATAAGATCATGTGGGGGAGAGCAGGAACATAGAGTTAAGGATGATGTAGGGTGGGGTTAGGGCTTCCTAGGTGCCGCTAGTGGTAAAGAACCTGCCTGCCTAATGCAGGAGACATAAGAGACATGGGTTCGATCCCTCGGTCAGGAAGATCTGGAGGTGGGCAACGCATTCCAGTATTCTTGCCTGGAGAATTTCATGGACAGAGGAGCCTGGAAGGCTATGGTTCATAGGGTAACACAGTCAGACACGATTAAAGCGACTTAGCACGCGTGCAGGGTGGGGTTAGGTGGAGTGGCATTGCATAAAAACCTTACAGAAGAGGAATGAAAAGTCCCTAAATTACCGCAAAGGGTCTTCTGAGTCAGTAATTGAGAATGTCTGCAGAAATTAAGGGCTACTGGTTGCTTGATCACATTTAGATTAGGAAGGAATGGGAAGTCAGTCTCAAGAGACCACATATAATTCTTTATATATAAATATCCAGAATAGATAAGCCCATAGAAAAAGCAAGATTTGTAGTTTCCTAAGACTGGAGTGAGAAAAATGGAGAGTATTGCTAAAGGTATGGAGTTTTTTATGGGGGTGATTAAAAAAAAATCTGAAATTTTTGTGAATAGTTCCACAATTATGTGACTATACTAAAAACCATTTAGTTGTACACTTTAAGTATGTGAATTGTATAGTATATGTGTTATATTTCAATAAAGCTGTTAAAAGGGCCAATAGGAGTTTCCAATTGAATTCCAATATCATTGTCTTAAAACATTTATTTTGTTCCTGGACCATGAAAAGCTGTAATTATTAATATAAAAGAAAGTGATATGGAAGGTCTTCAGTATTCAGTGTCATTGTTACCTATAAGCTGTAGAGAAATCTAAAAAAATAACCAGTTAATCAAGTCTGAGCTTCTGAAGTACATGTGCTGCTGCTGCTGCTGCTGCTGCTAAGTCGCTTCAGTCGTGTCCGACTCTGTGCGTCCCCAGAGATGGCAGACCACCGGGCTCCCCCTGCCCCTGGGATTCTCCAGGCAAGAACACTGGAGTGAGTTGCCATTTCCTTCTCCAATGCATGAAGTAAAAAGTGAAAGTGAAGTCACTCAGTCATGTCCGACCCTTAGCTACCCCATGGACTGCAGCCCACCAGGCTCCTCTGTTCATGGGATTTTCCAGGCAAGAGTACTGGAGTGGGGTGCCATTGCCTTCTCCAGAAGTATATGTAAATACAAGTAAATCAATAAATCTATTGAGTCAAATAAATAGATTTAACCATAAACCAACATCTAAACTTTAGTCAAGTACAAATAACATCCTCGTCACTAAAAAAATAAGAATCTGGTGTCAAGGGATAGGATTTTACTTGAATGATAGTTAAATAAATTTAAGCAATCCACCTTGTTGGTTGCTTAATTTTAAAGTAGTTTCCAGGAACTTGCCTGGTGGTCCAGTGGCTAAGACTCCACACTCCCTGTACAGGGTGCCCAGGTTCAATCCTTGGTCAGGGAACTAGATCTCATGTGCTACAAGTAAGAGTTCACATGTCGCAACTCAAGATCCCATATGCCAAAACTAAGATCTGGGGCAAACAAACAAACAAATAGATTAAAAATAAATAAAGTCATTCTCAAAAGAATGATAGCACAATTGTTAGCCTAGTGAAGTTTGGAAAGTGTTGATGAAATATCTAGTGTACTGCCAAGAGCGATAAAGCAGAAACCGATGCGTGAAGTTGCTCAGTCGCATAGGCGACTCTTCGATTCCAGGGACTGTAGCCTACCAGACTCCTCTGTCCATGGCATTTTCCAGGCAAGAGTACTGGAGTGGGTTGCCATTTCCTTCTCCAGAGGATCTTCCCGACCCAGGGATCGAACCCAGCTCTCCTGCATTGAGGGCAAATGCTTCATCCTCTGAGCCACCAGGGAAGCCCAACAGAACATGTGAGTGCCCCTTACTCACTGTAACCTAGCTAACTCACTCTTTGAGCTTATTTCCTCCTTTATGAAATGGGGATAATCATATTGAGTCTGCCAACCCTGCAGGTTGGGGAGGATCAGATGAGCTAGGATGTGAAAATACTTCAAGTTAAAATGTCATGCAGATGTGTGATATTTGTTATCATTAAGCTGCATGCCATTTAGTTATTAATAACCTAATTCCCATCATGATGGATCAACAGGTCACAATCTGCAAAAATTTTCCCTCCTTGCTGCCTAAAATGCTATTGTATTCACAGTGGACCCCTTAAAAGCTTGTTCTGAAGCCATCAGAGTGTGTGGCTATCAGTTTAATATCTTCAAGAACATTGTTCCTAGAAATGTTGCAGCAAATGCCCTGAAATGCCCTTCCAAATATGAAACAGGCTTACAGGTTAAAACTGGGCATGGGACCAGCCAAGAGATGAGGGCTGGTAAATAACACTGCCATCTTATCACCGAAGGTTAAAAAGGGACCTCCAGTCTCAAATTATAAGATGTTTGGAACGCATTACATTTTGTCAACCAAATAAAGAAAATGAAGTTTAATTTCCCAAAATTTTATTAAAAATGGACTCTGTCATCAGATATCTTACTGCAAAGATGAAATCTCACAACAGGGCAGTAAAATTTGCTGTAATAACAAGATTTAAATAAATATAAATTCTGCAGTTCTTGAACTCATGAAGATTTTATTACGGAAAAAAAAAAGTTTTTTTCCCATGAGTCATGGGCAAACATTTCCCCAGAATTTCTATTTATTGAAATAACGTTTAAAGTTATTAGGGTAAGTGGGGATGAGGGAGTGGAGATGGGAGCAGAGAGGATGTGGTGCTCATAAAAGCCTTGAAAAATTAGAAAAACAATTCCCAGTCCATTTCTTAAAATCTTTATTATATTTTTTGACATAAAAACTGTGCTCTTTTGATGTAAAAACTGCCATTTCCCCCTAAATACTTGTCTGTTCTTTACTTTGTACCTGAAAAGAATTACAATAACTCACTCAACCAACCACAATAGGCCCACAGCAGATAAAATGCTAAAACTAAAAAGAAACTTTAAAATATATTCTATTACATACATTTGGTTATGGCTACCTTAACTGGAAATTTTCTTAGATCAAATTTCTCCCTCGGAGGCACTTTTGGTTTTAGAAAGTGCTGAGGTAAAAGTCTAGGAGAAAAATATGTCTATGTGGCACTCCTTTCTAACGGAAAATATTTTTATAGTTAACAAGTAAAACTGAACATGACAAAAATACCCTAAATGCAGTAGCAATTCCATTATCATTTCCCTGGCAAGCTTCCCCCTGGCATTTTTGCATACACATAGGAGTCAGTCTTGGATGGCAATGGGGGTGAAATAGCACCACTTATTTTTTTGTTTAGCTTTATGAGAGCTAAACAGATGTGTGCCCAGTGGTATAAGTATTCGATGGCAGAATTACCAAATTTCCATACTTCAATTCGAGAATGATCTGTACCAAAAAAAAAAAAGTGTTAGTTTTGTACTTTTATTACTGAAATATATTTTAATACTAAGATATAAGAAAAATTATGACAGAAGTTCATTAGATATATTTTGAGTCAAAACCATAGCAGAATCTTGTTTATGTAATTATAGGAAAATGGATAAATTAATTTTGGTATATTCATATAATGGATCTCAACCCAGGGCTCAAACCTGTGTCTCCTGCATTCCAAGTGAGTTCTTTACCATCTGAGCCACCAGGGAAGCCCTATAATGGAACCCTATGCAGCATTTAACATATTCAATATGACCAAATTTAAGACTTGTTTAATGACTTATCCTGGAGAATGTTTTATGTGCTCTTTAGTAGAATGTGAATTCTGCTGCATTTGGTTAGAATATTCAGTATATGTCTGCTAAGTAAATTTAGTCTAATGTTTTATTTAAGTCTGATGTTTCCCTATTGATTATCTGGATGATCTATCCATTGATGAAAACAGGGTATTAAATTTTTCTACTATTATTATGTTGCTATATATTTTTTAGGTCTGTTGATATTTGCTTTATGTATTTAGATGCTCCTAAATGGGTCCATGGGGTCACTAAGAGTCGGGGACACGACTGAGTGACTTCACTTTCACTTTTCACTTTCATGCCTTGGAGAGGGAAATGGCAACCCACTCCAGTGTTCTTGCCTGGAGAATCCCAGGGGCAGGGGGAGCCTGGTGGGCTGCCGTCTATAGAATCGCACAGAGTCGGACACAACTGAAGCGACTTAGCAGCAGCAGCAGCAGCATGCAGCATTTAACAAAGAACTAAAGCTGAGCTACATATGTCACTGTGGATATTTCAAAAATATATTGTTGAGGGAACTTCCCTGGTGGTCCAGTGGCTAAGACTCCTAGCTCCCAATGCAAGGGGCTTGAGTTCCATCCCTGGTCAAGGAACTAGATCCCACATGCCACAACTAAGACTCAGCAGTAACTGTGTTTTTAAAAACATACTGTTGAGAACAAAAAGTAAGCTGTATAATAATATGTTCTTTTGGATACAGTTAAAAACAATTTTAAAACCTGCAAAATAATATTATATTGTTTATGGATTCATGGGCATGTAGTAAAAGTAGAAATCATGTGTGAAACTGATAAAACACCAAATTCATAATAGTATTAGCTCTAGGGAGGAGAAGAAGAGAATGAGATATAGGAGGAACATAGAAATTCTCAACTGTTTCTGTAATGTTTTCTTTCTTTAAAAAAAAGTCTGGCTCAAAAACATATTAAGACTGGCTTTGTAATGACTACACAGGTATTAGTCTCTAACCTCTATGTTTGAAATATTTCCTAATTAAAAATTATTTTTAAAGCTATAATAACCGCACACCAAAATACTTCATTTGTTAAACTGCAAACTATTTTTTAAAAATTACTTTTGGGGCTTCCCTAGTGGTCCAGTGGAGAAGTCCACCTACCGTGCAAGGGACACGGTCTCCATCCCTGGTCCAGGGAGATTCCACGTGCCATGGAGCAACTAAAGTCCAGGAGCTCCAACTACTGAAGCCCAGGTGCCTAGAGCCGGTGCTCCACAACCACAGAACTCACTGCAGTGAGAAGTCTGTGCACCTCAACAAAGAGTGCTCCCCACTCACCACAAGGAGAGAATGCCCACGCACAGCATGGAAGACCAGGACAACAAAGAATAAATAAATTTTTTTTTAAAATTACTTTTTCTCAGGAGTCAGTCAATGACTATTCAAATAGAATGGTCCAATGGAAAGAAAATGTACTTAAACAGATCTGGGTTCTAATCTTGGCTCTATTCCAGCTAGTTTTGTGACCTTGAAAAGTCACTTAATTGCCTTGAGCCTGTTTCTTCTTCCACAAAACAGATACCTCAGAATTGTTATGGGGATTAAAGGGGAAAGACTTGCAAAAACCTGTCAAAGAGTAGTTGCTCAAAAAAATATCTTCATTCTTTCAGGTCCCTTCTACCCTCAGGTCTATGTTTAACTTTTTTGTTACTTCTAGAGGCAAATACAGTTCCTAACCCAATAAATGTTTATTGATTTGATTTGAATCAAACCATGACATGATATTTATAGTCAAGTAAGAGAGCTTCCCAGGTGATGTAGTGGTAAAGAATCCACCTGCCAATTTCAGAGATGCAAGAGACATGGGTTCTATCCCTGGGTAGGGAAGATCCTCTAGAGTAGGAAATGGTAACCCCTCCAGTATTCTTGTGTGGAAAATTCCATGGACAGAGGAGCCTGGTGTGCTACAGTCCATGGGGGTCACAAAGGGTCAGACACGACTGAGCACATATGTATACACATAATTGATTAAGAGATTTTAAACATTGTCTTCTATCCCATAGCTTATTAATAACAATGACAATTATGTCACTTATGGTCGTCCATTAGGATGACAAAACAGAACATATTTCCTTGTCTTTTATCAACGTAAAGGAACAAGTTTCCCTGAATTACGTTAAGCTTTTCTATGGTTCTCAAGGTATCACTACCACAAAAGGTACAATGTGGAACAGGAAAGGCACATAAAATATGGAAAACATACTCAAATCTCAATTTTTATTTGACGCTCACTGTATAAAACCTGAGTACAATTCTCTAAAGTTTCCTCTTTTAACACACACAGAAGCACTGTCTTTTTTCTCAGTTGTAAGTGTTTAATAAATGTTGATTGAAACAACATTAAATTGTGGAATAATTAAGTTAGGCTTTTCAAATATTGGTCTTTTCAGATTATAGCTCAGTAACAGTGACAATTATGAATAAAAATGAAAGCAGATGTCAGACATGAGAGCACCTAAAAAATACCTGATTCATATCATATGAGTAACGCTAGACCAATTAACACACATACTTAAAATATTGAGATGCATTGGTCATAGTTGATCCCTTTTTGTATTAATTAACTTCCTGGAAGCTTTAAAAGTTAATGCTATAGCCTGAAAAAATTACTTTATTATTATGTCCCAGTGTACAAATAAGTACACCCTAGAACACTTCTAAAACCAATCCTGACTAATCTTCGGAGATATAACAGCTCTGCTGCTCCTCACAGCCTTTATTCTTCCTTTTCCAAATCCCCATTAAGAGCCCTGTTGCACTGCCGCCTGCCAGTGTTCTTATCTGACATCCAAATGAACAGACCTCTATCTGCAGCCATTATTAAGCTAGTAGGCCATCTCCACGGTGATTTAAGGACGTGAGGATGGGGGGCGAAGTCGCTCCATGTCACAAGCCCCTGTTGCTTATTTCGTGTCTTATTGTTACCGGGGACAGAAGCGCCGAACCTGTCTGGGCGAAGATTCCTGTTTCCCGGCCCTGTCCCACTGAGAGATTTATGGCTTAACAACTGGCTCTAATGATTCCTCTGTTGAAGGAAGCCTCCATCGGTCCGCGGGTTTCTCATTAACAACGATTGAGTGTTACTGCCCTCTTGTGGTGGATAGATGCCAGCCCTTTGCTTTTCAGCAGAGAGCCAGTGTGCACAGATGAGTAATTCTTCCTTGGTAAAGGTTATAGCAAATTATTTGAATATATCTGAGTTTTTTAAAAATTGCTGGCTCAACCTTTGAATCTGTTTATGAACCGATTAATTAAAACATTTTATGGTTTTTTTTTGTAGATTCTAGCTTAATCAAACTTAATTATATAGGAAATCATTCTGCTAAAAACATTGGGTCATTTTAAGATATTTCTAATTAAAATTCCATTTTATGATCTCTGCTTTAACATTAGATTAAGTTAAAAGCTTTGGAAATGATAGACAATTAGAAAGATGTGCGAAGCAAAAAAGAAAAGTTCTTAAGCTTCAAGTTCAAAGTTAATGTGTAGCTGCTCCTTTCAACTAACAGTATTTCTTTTTTTTTTTTTTAATTTTTCACTTATTTACTTGTTTTTTGGCTGTGCTGGGTCTTTGCTGCTGCTTGGGCTTTTCTCTAGTTGCAGTGAGCTGAGGCTGCTCTCTAGTTGGGCATCCAGGCTTCTCACTGCAGTGGCTTCTCTTGTTGCAGAGCACAGTCTCCATAGTAGTGGTGCATGGGCTTAGCTACTCCCTGGCATGTGTAATTTTCCCAGATCAGGGATTGAACCCATGTCTTCTACGCTGGCAGGCGGACTCTATACTACTGAGCCACCAGGGAAGCTCTAGGCAGTATTTATTGAACGCTCTTCTCTTCATCATTAGTTCTCTTAATTTTAGTTTTTTTATTTCTACTGTTTCACACACCCTCTACCACCTCTTAACATTACTGCCACATACGATGAGCTGAAGGTCCATGCAACATCGTACTTAAAAGGGTATATGTGTGTCAGTTTCGATCAGTTTTTGTGTAGGTAGGAGAATTCTTATTTTCCATGACAGTCAGGGACTTAATATGTCACTAATTTACTGTGGTCCTGAAGGTACTGCAGAGTGCTGCTTCCAGCTTGTTGGGCAAGAGTTCATATAAAATGAAGAGGTAAAACCAAATTTTTTCCTGAGTTATCAAACTTTGGGTGGAAGTTTGTTCCAGGCCAAACTGAGTTCTTGCAAATATATTAGTCTTATTCCAGTTGAAGCATAATTTCTATATAGTATCACATTGTATTGACTTTTTTTCATGATGTAGTTATAAATCAAATTATATATGAACTGAAATAAATGCAATTTATCTTTACAAAAATTCATACTTCTGTGCAGTGGCTTCCAAACTCTTTGACTATGTACCTCTGTAAGTTAACAAATGTAAAAGGTTGAGAGAATGTCTCAGAAAGTGAAACAAAGAAGATGGAAAATAGGAGAGAAACTATAGGGATTTTGGAGGCTGAATCTAGGATTTCCTGTGTCTGAATAATAGGAGTTCCAAAGAAGGAAGACAGAAAAGGGAGGGCAGGGCCTCCTCTAACCCCTAGGTCATTTGTGTGTGAATGGATGAATGCACACAGCTTGGTGAACAGAAAAAAGTGTGTGAAGAAGGAGATGCCCCTCTGCCAAGCAGACATAACTGTAAGCTGAAGCACACATGAATGGAACCCTAGTTAGATCTCAGCTCCCCACCCCCTCAGCAGGGTACATTTGTGCGGTACACAAACTGCACAGCCATGTGCAGCAACCTTAATGTCAGGGAGGAAATCATTAGGATGTAAGGACCTGCATTTCACAATTGAAAAGGCCCAGGGAGTGTTCAGATCAATGGACGAAAATAGACCTGCATGGATAAGAAAGTGTGGTATATATACACAATGGAATATTACTGAGCTATAATAAGGAACTCATTTGAGTCAGTTCTAATGAGGTGGATGAAACTGGAGCCCATTACACAGAGTGAATAAGTCAGAAAGAGAAACACCAATACAGTGTATTAACATGTATATATGGAATTTGGAAATACGGTAACGATGATCCTATATGCCGGGCAGTAAAAGAAACATAGATGTAAAGAACAGGCTTTTGGACTATGTGGGAGAAAGCGAGGGTGGGATGACTAGAGAGAAGAGCACTGAAACGTGTAAATTACCATATGTAAAGTAGATGACCAGTGCAAGTTTGATGCGTGAGACAGGGCATTCAAAGCCAGTGCTCTGGAACAACCCAGAGGGATGGGATGGGGAGGAAGGTGAGAGGGGGGTTCAGGATGGGGAGACACATGTGCACCCATGGGTGATTCATGTCGATGCATGGCAAAAGCCACCACAATATTGTAAAGAAATTATCCTCCAATTAAAATAANGGCTTTTGGACTATGTGGGAGAAAGCGAGGGTGGGATGACTAGAGAGAAGCGCACTGAAACGTGTAAATTACCATATGTAAAGTAGATGACCAGTGCAAGTTTGATGTGTGAGACAGGGCATTCAAAGCCAGTGCTCTAGAACAACCCAGAGGGATGGGATGGGGAGGAAGGTGAGAGGGGGGTTCAGGATGGGGAGACACGTGCACCCATGGGTGATTCATGTCGATGCATGGCAAAAGCCACCACAATATTGTAAAGAAATTATCCTCCAATTAAAATAAATATAATAATTTTTAAAAAGATATATCATTTTGAAGTTTCACAGTCATGGGGATAAAGCAGTGATTCCATAACTTCTGAAGAGAAAACAAGTCACATGTGCAGAATCAAAAAGGCTTCAGACTTCAACAGCGAGCCCGGAAATTTCCAAATTTCTACTGACAATGGGGCCATTTCCTCAAGAAGTTAGCCAGAGTTCCCATCTGTGAAAGCGTTAGCTGCTCAGTCGTGTCCAGCTCTTTGCAACCCCAGGGACTACACACGGCTCCTCTGTCCATGGAATTCCTAAGGCAAGAATACTGGAGTGGGTTGCCACTCCCTTCTCCTGGGGAACCTCCTGATCCCGGGATCGAACCCAGGTGTCCTGAATTGCAGGCAGATTCTTTACTGGCTGAGCCACCAGGGAAACCCCCTGTTTTCCTTAAACGACCCCTTAAAAGCAGCGAGAACTGTAACACCTGGGAATGCAGAGGTGCCTGTGAATCAGCCACCAGCCATGAGGCTACATAGAAGCCATTCCAGACAGGAATTCTAGTCTTCACTCACACCACTCTTGGTCCACATTATTACATTAACTGCTATGTGAACCTTGTGTCTAGCATTCCCAAACTTCTGGGAGTACCTCTCCTTCCTAAGCCAGAACATCTCTCTCTCTCATCCACCCACTGCTTCCTGCTTCCACTGTGCTACATGCTTCCACTGCTGCAGACCACCTGAGGAGTGTGGGCTGTCTTCCTCTGGGTGGCCTTTTCCTATCTCTTGTCCTAGGAATCTGGTTCCAAGCCTCTCTGCCTACTGTATGTGTCCCAGAAGTCCAGAATCCCTTTGTCTGGAGGGTCCAAAGAGAATGGGGGAGAGGGAGACAAGGCTTAGTGAGGGATTTTTACAGAGCCATTTCCCTAGTCAATGATCAGTTTTAAATCTTTTTTTTTTTTTTTTTAAGAAAGAATAAGTTCATTGTTTACTGTTCCATTCATGTAAACAGCCTCAGGTCTCTGGTGGGATAACACACCCGCATGGAGGAATGTGTGCTTGTGCATGTATATTTAGGGCATGTGAGATCTTAGTTCCCTGACCAGTGATGGAACCCATGCCCCCTGCATTGGGAGAGCAGAGTCTTAACCACCTGCTGATGCCCCTCCTTCCAAAAAGTCTACATTACTAGTTTGTAAAGACTCATGCCCTATTGTTTTATTTGGTTCTTCATGGAAACTAAAGATCATAGCTGCCTTTTTGCTTAACAAACTTGGCTTCTAGCCTTACTGCAGCCCCCATTTGCTTTTGTTTTTGTTTTTAAAAGAATTTTGAATATGGAGTCAGTAAGTGGGAGATAGAGGTGCTTCTGAATTCTTGTGTGCATGGCACAGTCAGTCACTATGGGGATTGCAATCGATTATAGACAATGCCCTTCCTTTTAGAAGACTATAATCAGAACTATTTTCCCCTAAAAATTGAATTTGGGGGGCTTTGGGGATTCCAGGTGGCTCAGTGGTAAAGCATCTGCATGCCAATGCAGATGTGGGTTCGATCCCTGAGTTGGAAAGATCCCCTGGAGTAGGAAATGGCAATCCACTCCAGTATTCTTGCCTGGAAAATTCCATGGACAGAAGAACCTGGTGGGCTACAGCCCATGGGGTTCCAAATAGCCTGACATGACTGAGCACACATGCACTGCACCCTGAGCCATTCTATTCTATTAAAATTCTATTCTAATAAACATCTCTGGATTGCAACTGTATTTTGTTGCTGTTGGTATAGATTTAGACTATAATTAAGTGGAAATTTACCTTCAAAGTATTCAACAATGAGCTTTAAATTAACTTTCAGTTCCGTAGCAGTTGGATCAAAGTCACAAATATTTTCGACTAACTGTTGGTTTATGTACTGTAAACAAAGAACAAAAATCATGGAATCAAGTGGAGGGAGAGTGCCTGATTCCTAAGTTTACACAGTTCCGTTTATGCACACTTTGAAACAGGCAAAATCAATCTATGGTGTTAGACATCAGGATTCTGGTTACCCTTGGAGTGTGAGAGAGAGAGTGTGTGTATGTGCATGTGTATGTGTATGAGGCTGGTGATGGGGGAGGGTAAAAAGGAAGGCTTTGGGGATGCCACGCATGTTCTGTTTCTTGTTCTAGGTGCCTCTTAGATTCATTGTGTAAAAATTCTTGCCTTTGTGTATCAAGGATTTGTGCATCAAGGATTTGTGCAATTAAGATTTGTATATGTAAACTCGTGTAGGTTATTCTTCAATGAAGAGGTTTGTTTGTTTGTTTTTTTAATGAAACTTACCAGTTTACAGTGATCCCAACTTTTTAAGTCACTTGATTTCAACTCTGGATGAAAGAACACGATAATCCCTTTCAGGATGTCTTGTACTAATTTTATGTGGGCTTTCAGAGCCGGGGACTGGCTGTCTGGTGGGGCTTTGCCCTCTGCCAGAGGGTCATAATCATACAGCAACAGTGACACAAAGTCCGAGGATGTAAGTAGCCCGAGGCACTCCTGCAGCTCCTGGAGCATGACTCTGAAGAAGAGAACGCCTGCCCGCTGGACTTCTCCCACACTTTCAATCTCTAGAATAACAGAAAGACATCCCACACGGCTGTTCAGAGCACATATTACTTTTTCACGGGACTCTGAACGTAATATAGCAAACCTTTGTTTTCTTTTTAGGGAAAAAAGACTCTATCCTGTAGCGTTAAACAATCTTAGTTTCTCTAGTCATGAAATCAAAAGGCAAAAATGGAATCACACCTGTGGGGTTCATAGGCAGAGGCTTTGAGAAAAGGTGAAACCTTTATTTGGAGCTGGACCTTGGTTTGAAACCTACTTTCACCCTTATTAGTTCAGTTGTCTCTCTGAGCCCCCTTTTCATTTTCTGTGAGAAGAGTTGATCCCTAATTTCCCATTGAGCTGTGGAAATTAACAGGAGATGGTATATGGAAAAGTGCTTAGTCCCAGGTCTCACACATAGTGGATGCTCAAAAGATATGAATTTTCCTTTATTTTTCCCTTTTATCCCACACTGTGTAATGGCTAGAAATGTTTCAGCTTTATCCAACAGTGTTGCTCTACTAATCCTATTTATTCTAATCTTGATAGTGAAAGGCTTCTATGCTTTCTTCTTCCCTCCCTTCTGCCTACACTGATTTTGTGGTAAGAGTAGCCTGGTGGAGGTGGAATTGCAAGGACTGGGGTCTGTTCTTGGCTCTGCAGTAGCTTGCTCTTGGACCTTTACTTTGACAGGCCTTAGCTCCTTTCTCTGTAAAATGAGATGTTTCTGTGAGTTAATGCTGTGAGGGCTTCCCAAGAGGCCCAGTGCTAAAGAATCCACTTGCCATTCAGGAGCCACAGGTTTGATCCCTGGGTCAGGAAGATCCCCTGGAGGAGGAAATGGCAACCCACTCCAGTGTTCTTGCCAGCATAATCCCATGGACAGAGCAGGTTGGGATCACAAAAGAGTCAGACACAATTGAGCACGTAAGCACACTGTGGTGGAAAGAGCACCCAAACTGGGGTACAAATCCAGCCCTTACCGCTCGTTAACTGTGTGATTTGATACAAGTGGTTTTGTTTCTCTGAACTCTATTTCCCTTGTCTGTAAAATGAAATAATCACCATTCACCTCCTAGAGTTATGGTAAGGACTAATTGAAATACCATATTTAAAGTGCTTGACACATGATGTGGCATTTAATAAGTGCTATTTCTATATTGCCATTATGAGTCCTTCAGCTCTAAAACCATGACTCTAGACAAGAAAATGTGATTCCTTACCCTTTGCTCTAACGTATAGGCCAGACTAATCAGTCCAAGACTGCATGAAGGAAATCCTTCCATGTGGAAAGACCTGTATTTTGCAACAATTCATTTTAGAAAATGCATCCTTCATTGTATTGTCTGATTTCCCCTAAACTTATTAAATCTATGAATTCACAAAGTTGCCGCATTCACAATACCTAGAATACAGTTTTTCTTTATTTCTCCAGATAATTCACCCAGTATTTCACTGCAGGCAAGCTGGATCACCTTCAGCATTTTCTGTAGATCTTTAAACTCTCGATACAACAACATCTTACTCTTGCCAATGTTAACATCGAGAACTCCCAAAGCTTCTCCTGTTCTCTCACGAAGTGGAACTACGATGTGGTTTTCTCCACAGACAGAGGCCAAAACAACTTCTGAACTGTCTGTGCACTTAAAGAGGAAATCTCTGAAACCAAACCCAAATAAACATAAGGAGGGTATAAAATAAAAGCCTGTTTGCAACATTCCACCCAAACACACTAAAATACCTCTTGTGCCTACTATACTCAAGCCACACCAGCCCTTGTTGCTATTTCATCTGCCTGACACATTCCACCCCTTAAATTCTCAGGATTCAGCTCCCTCAGCTCCCCACAGAGAAACCCTCCCTGACCCCTGTGATCTAAAGTAGCCGCACCAGAGTCAGACTCCATCCAGCTCAGTTCAGTTCAGTTGCTCAGTTGTGTCTGATTCTTTGCGACACCATGGACCCAAAGGCTTCCCTGTCCATCACCAATTCCCAGAGTTGACTCAAACTTATGTCCATTGAGTTGGTGATGCCATCCAACCATCTCATCCTCTGTCATCCCCTTCTCTTCCTGACTTCAATCTTTCCCAGCATCAGGGTCTTTTCAAATGAGTCAGCTCTTCGCAGCAAGTGGCCAAAGTATTGGAGTTTAAGTTTCAACATCAGTCTTTCCAATGAACACTAAGGACTGATTTCCTTTAGGATGGACTGGTGGGATCTCCTTGCAGTCCAAGGTACTCTCTCTTGAGAGAGTCTTTTCCAACACCACCATTCAAAAGCATCAGTTCTTCAGTGTTCAGCTTTCTTTATAGTCCAACTCTCACATCCATACATGACTACTGGAAAAACCATAGCCTTGACTAGATGGACCTTTGCTGGCAAAGTAATGTCTCTGCTTTTTAATATGCTGTCTAGGTTGGTCATAGCTTTTCTTCCAAGGAGCAAGCATCTTTTAATTTCATGGCTGCAGTCACAATCTGCAGTGATTTTGGAGCCCCCCAAAATAGTCTGCCGCTGTTTCCACTGTTCCCCCATCTATTTGCTATTTGGGACCAGATGCCATGATCTTCGTTTTCTGAATGTTGAGCTTTAAGCCAACTTTTTCACTTTCTTCTTTCACTTTCATCAAGAGGCTCTTTAGTTCTTCTTCACTTTCTGCCATAAGGGTAGTATCATCTGCACATCTGAGGTTATTGATATTTCTCCCCTTAATCTTGATTCCAGCTTGTGCTTCATCCAGCCCAGCGTTTCTCATGATGTGCTCTGCATATAAGTTAAATAAGCAGGGTGATAATATACAGCCTTGATGTACCCCTTTTCCTATTTGGAACCAGTCTGTTGTTCCATGTCCATCCACTTTGCCTTATTTTTAAAATTTTATTTATTTGGCTGTGCCAGGTTTTAGTTGCAGCATGCAGGATCTAGTTCCCTAACTAGGGAAAGAACCTAGGCCCCCTGCATTGAGAGTGCTGTCTTAGCCACTGGACCTCCAGGGAAGTCCAATTCTGCCTTACTGTCTTTACTGTAGACTTGTCCTTAACTGAGGGTATTCACTTTTTGTTTATGTAGTGTCCAATAAGTCTTGGTTGAATGCTCAAAGAAGGATGAATGTGTTAAGTCAGGTTTTCTAGAAGTGGAGCCTGAGAAAGGGATGCTCTTTGCGAATTGTTCACTGAGGGAGTGCTTTCGGGAGAAACCTTTGAAGGCCTGAGGCAGACAGGATGGGGAAGCAGAAGATGCTAAGGGACTTCCTTGGTGGTCCAGTGGCTAAGACTGCACTCCCAATGCAGGGGGCCTGGTTCAGTCCCCGGTCAGGGAACTAGATCCTGCATGACAGTGACTAAGAGTTTGCATGCTGCAACTAAGACCAGGTGCAGCCAAACAAATATTTTTAAAACTGTGATTTCAGGTGAGGTTTATCCTCAGCCTGATTCTAAAAGGAGCTTTGGAAGGCAAATTGCACCTATATTCTGCCCTACCTTGAAGCAAGGGAGAGGTCTTTTGTCATTCATTAGAGCTCTAAGCAGAAACAGATACATCTTGACTTAACAGTTGAGTTACCACTATCTGTGAGTCACTACAGAATGCTAAGAATAGCCAGCTGTCTCCCACCATTAGTGGCTAAAAATACAGACTCGTGGATGTAGAAATGAGTCAAGCAGAGTTCCCCATGGACCATAACATAGTTCATGTCTTCTATAAATATTACTCATTAAGAGGCTGCCCAGGAGGCTCAATGGTAAAGAATCTGACTGCCAATACAGGAGACACAGACAAGCTTTCCAACCCTGGATTGGAAAGATCCCCTGGAGAAGGGAATGGCAACCCACTCCAATATTCTTGCCTGGAGAATCCCATGGACAGAGTAGCCAGGTAGGCTGGAGTCCATAGGGTCGCAAAGACTCAGACACGACTTAGCAATTAAACAACAACAAAGCTCTAAGCTGCTCTGAGTGTGTGTTGGGGAGGCGTTTACAGAGCTCATAGGCCCCTCCTGGAGAGGAGCTCCCCTTGCTCTTCCAGGGACAATTACAGGGTGAGTTATTAGCAACAGGATCTGCAGCCCCTGGCAGAAGATACTTGGGCAGGACACGGACAGCACCTGTGTCAGCAAGAGACCTGAGGTTTTCATAGAAATGTAGCAGCTCCTTCTTTCCCTCAGGAAGTATAAGCACCTCCTTTTATATCTTTCTCCCTTTCCCCATCTACATGATATTGAGATGTCATTCCTTTTCAGTTCAGTTCAGTCGCTCAGTCATGTCCGACTCTTTGTGACCCCATGAATCGCAGCACACCAGGCCTCCCTGTCCATCACCAACTCCCAGAGTTCACTCAGACTCATGTCCATTGAGTCCGTGATGCCATCCAGCCATCTCATCCTCGGTTGTCCCCTTCTCCTCCTGCNGGGTATATATCCAGGAGTGGAATTGCTGGGTCATATGGTAGTTCCATTTTTAGTTTTTTTGAGAAACTCCCATACTGTTTTCCACAGTGGCTGTACCAATTTACATTCCCACCAACAGTGTATGAAGTTTACCTCTCCTCTACATCCTCACCAACATTTGTTATTTGTGTTCTTTTTGTTGATAGCCATTCTTACAGGTGTGAGTTGGTATCTCATTGTGGTTTTGATTTGCATTTCTTTGATGAGTAGTGATGCTGACCATCTTTTCATATCAGTTCAGTTCAGTTCAGTCTCTCAGTTGTGTCCGACTCTTTGCGATCCCATGGACTACAGCACACCAGGCTTGCCTGTATATCACCAACTCCAGGAACTTACTCAGACTCATGTCCATAGAGGTAGTGATGGTTAGTCCAACCATGGCACCCCACTCCAGTACTCTTGCCTGGAAAATTCCATGGACGGAGGAGCCTGGTAGGCTGCGGTCCATGGGGTCACTAACAGTTGGACACAACTGAGCAACTTCACTTTCACTTTTCACTTTCATGCATTGGAGAAGGAAATGGCAACCCACTCCAGTGTTCTTGCCTGGAGAATCCCAGGGATGGGGGAGCCTGGTGGGCTGCAATCTATGGGGTCGCACAGAGTCAGATGTGACTGAAGTGACTTAGCTTAGCTTAGCTTAGTCCAACCATCTCATCTTCTGTCATCCCCTTCTCCTCCTGCCTTCAGTCTTTCCTAGCATCAGGGTCTTTTCCAATGAGTCAGTTCTTCACATCAGATGGCCAAAGGATGGAGTATCAGCTTCAGCACCAGTCCTTCCAATGAATATTCAGGACTGATTTCCTTTAGGATGGATTGTTTGGATCTCCTTACAGTCAAGGGACTCTCAAGACTCTCCTCTAACACCACAGTTGAAAAGCATGAATTCTTCAGTCCTCAGCTTTCTTTATAGTCCAACTCTAACATCCATACATGACTACTGGAAAAACCATAGCTTTGACTAGATGGACTTTTGTTGGCAAAGTAATGTCTCTACCATTTAATATGCTGTCTAACTTGGTCATTGCTTTTCTTCCAAGGAGCAAGCATATTTTAATTTCATGACTGCACTCACCATCTGCAATGATTTTGGAGGCCCCCAAAATAAAGCCTCTCACTGTTTCCATTGTTTCCCCATCTGTTTGCCATGAAGTGATGGGACCAGATACCATGATCTTAGTTTCTAAATGTTGAGTTTTAAGCCAACATTTTTACTCTCCTCTTTCACTTTCATCACTAGGCTCTTTAGTTCTTCTTTGCTTTCTGCGTTAAGAGCGGTATCATGTACATATCTGAGGTTATTGATATTTCTCCTGGCAATCTTGATTCCAGATTGTGCTTCTTCCGGCCCAGTGTTTCTCATGATGTACTCTGCATAGAAGTTAGAATAAGCAGGGTGACAATATACAGCCTTGATGTACTCCTTTTTCCTATTTGGAAGCAGTCTGTTGTTCCATATCCATTTCTAACTGTTGCTTCCTGACCTGCATACAGATTTCTCAGGAGGCAGGTCAGGTGGTCTGGTATTCTCATTTTTTTAAGAATTTTCCACAGTTTGTTGTGAGCCACAGTAGTCAAAGGCTTTGGCATAGTCAATGAAGTTGCAGTAGACGTTTTTCTCGAACTCTCTTGCTTTTTTTATGGTCTAAATGATGTTGGCAATTTGACCCTTTTTCATATGACAACAGGCAACAATCTTGGCTCTCATAGAATTTACCTCTAGTAAGTCAGTATTAGTACCTGTCATGCATGGTTGTTTGGAGTTAGCTGATATAGTGTAGGTAAACTGCTTAGCACAAGCCCAGCTCCTAGTACTTTCCTAAGCTTAGGAAAGTGAGTGGTCTGGCTTGACAGGCTTCTTGAAGAGGGTTTGGGAGCTTGTGTGGCCTGGGGAGACAGCAAGTTGGGGTCAGGGTATGTTAGGGTTGTAGAGGCTGAGGTTTTCTGAGTACTTACTATTTGTCAAACTCTATACCAGGTGCTTTAAAGCTTACAGCAACCATATGAGGTAGATACTGGGAATAAGCTCATCCATTCCTTCAAAAAGCCTTTGCTGAGGATCTTCTTTACAGTAGGTGTTCTGCTGGGCACTGGAGATAAAAAGATATCTATGATGCAGGGCCTTCACACTAGAATGCACTCACTAACTGTGAAAGGTAAGTGGAAAAGATACCGTTGTAAAGCACAGAGACTCCGCAGTACCTAATGCGGTCTGAAGGAATAGGGCTGGGAGATGGAGACCCGTGGAGACAGCACAGCTTCAGGTACAGAGAGGCTCCAGCTTCCATCCAGCAGCCCTGCCCAGCCACCAAATTGTATTTGTGCCTGGTGAGATCCTCTCTTGACAGTCACCCTGAACTTGTGCTTTAAGGTAAGAACTGGTGTAGATGTTGTAACAGGGCAAGGATGAGTTGGATGTCTCCATGGACCTGCTCTCTTACCTTTACAGTGGACAAGTGGAGAAGGACACTGAGGTGGCTAACTGCAGCTCAAGGGGGCCTGTTAACATCACTTGAATGGCCCTCATCTGCAGAATCAGGTGAAAAAACTTCTTTTCCTTGGGGTCATTTTTGATACTTGAAGGAGTGGTACTCAAGGGTTGTTGAGATTGCTTTCTGCACATTTTCTGATTCACCGTGCTGAAGGTGGGTCCCTGTAGAGTCATACATCTTTGTGGGCGTGTGAAACACAAGGTTACACCAGCACAAGCTCGTGCACCATCCTTGTCAGTGATTCCCCTAAGCATCCTTGGAGAGCTCATCTGGAAGATACAGGAATACTGGTGTGGCCAGGGAATGACTGATGCAATTGAGCAAGGACCCTCAAAAATAGAGCAGGAGATATTTGATAAATTTGAAGCAGTGTTTACTTTATTTCTTTTTTTCTGTGTCTGAGATAATAAAAGGACAAATAGAGAAAGTTCATTCACTGTTTTAAGTTTTATTTATTTTTCCAGTACAAATCATAGGGAGCTGGAATAAGTCCCACCACCTCAAAGAGTTTCCCTGTTTAATTTCTTGTAGGCAACTTTTTAAACTGAAAATGAAACTTTGACTTTTAGAAAGTAACAATTCAAAACTTAAACAAAATATTTGGATATAATATTATTATAACTAAATCTCCAGTTCCAATCAAAAAATTCTTGGGATTTTTTTTAAAGCTTTTCCTCTCCCCCCTGAATTTGTGTTCATTTTTAGGATAAAACACACCTTAATTTAACTAATAAATATGTTCTCAAAATAGGAAATCAGATCAGATTTAAAATGTAGTGAGGATTTGCTATCTAAATTGCTTCTACTGTAAATTTATTTGCAGTGTAAGTTATTTGACCTTAATTTACCTTTGATAGATGCTTGAATTTTAATCTATTAGGTTTGTCTAAATCAAAGCATATCAGTTAATCTTTGGATCTATTCCTGTTTATTACTCTCATAAAACCTAGAGCTATCACTTTGAAATCTTAAAATCCAGAATCTCCTGTGGTTAGCACTGTTACTGCTCACAGCAATATAGAGTTTTTTTTATTTACAATGTATTTTATATCAAAGATAGTACTATATATATAAACTCAGTATATAATTAAATGGTCTCATTAAGTTTAACTGAAGGATTCAGTATCTTCATTTTACTGATTATATAACTGCAGATTGTGACTAGGAATATTGATATATTTGTGGTCATTTATTAACTGAACCAAACATTTATTTAATATGCACCATGTGCCAGGCACTAGGCTAAACACTAAAATATAAAGTATACTATATGATCTCCCTTAGAGACTTGCAGTTTATTAGGGGAAACAAGATATAAGCATATAAACAGTTACATGATATAAGGAAAATTGCAGTATGAGACAACAACATAAAGTAACATCTCAAATTGTGGTATGAGATAATTTTAGATGGTAGACATGAAGAAACATTTTTTAAATTAATGGTTATATGTACATTTATATAATGCAGTATATTGGAGAAGGGAATGGCAACCCACTCCAGTATTCTTGCCTGGAGAGTTGCATGGACAGAGGAGCCTGGCTACGTCCACGGGGTTGCAAAGAATCAGACACAACTGGGTGACACACACACACACACGCAGACACACACACACAATGCTGTATATATATTTACAATTGCCCTCAATATCTGTGTAAAGTACTGTTGGCTTTTCATTGTGATTATGATCTAAAATTCCCTATCAAATTAAATGTACTTAATTTAAAATATGGAGATTGGTTTTAAGAAAATGTTAAAGATGAAAACATAATAGGTAATATGTGACTATGAAAAAGGTAATGGAAGGATATGTGAATACNTTTCATTGTGATTATGATCTAAAATTTCCTATCAAATTAAATGTACTTAATTTAAAATATGGAAATTGGTTTTAAGAAAATGTTAAAGATGAAAACATAATAGGTAATATGTGAATATGAAAAAGGTAGTGGAAGGATATGTGAATACTGAGATTTGAGAGACTGATGAAGCAGATGATCTGGTAACAAGGCGTCATGTGCCATCAATGCTATGTGCTAGTGGAGGGAAAGGTCCTGGCAGGCTGGAGGGGGCAGGCATGTTCCATGGAGAAGAATGGACTTAAGACTGGATGGAGAGGAGGGAGGGTGTCAAGGATGTGGTTCTCACAGTGACAGAAGAACCTGGAGGCCAGAATTTACTTTATATTAAGGGGCAAGTGGGCCTTAAGAAGCTCTGCTGTTAATAAAGCTAGTGGATGTGATGGAATTCCAGTAGAGTTATTCAGAACTCTAAAGGATGATGCTATCAAGTGTTGCACTCAATATGTCAGCAAATCTGGAAGGCCCAGTAGTGGCCACAGGACTGGAAAAGGTCAACCCTCATCCCAATTGCTGGGAAAAGTAGTACTAAACAATGTGCTAACCATCAGACAATTGAACTCCTCTCCCATGCTAGTAAGGTCATGCTTGAAATCTTGCATGCTAGGCTTCAGCATTATGGAACCAAGAACTTCCAGATGTCCAAACTGGTNGCTGGGAAAAGTAGTACTAAAGAATATGCTAACCATCAGACAATTGAACTCCTCTCCCATGCTAGTAAGGTCATGCTTGAAATCTTGCATGCTAGGCTTCAGCATTATGGAACCAAGAACTTCCAGATGTCCAAACTGGTTTTAGAAAAGGCAGAGGAACCAGAGATCAAATTGCCAACATTTGCTGGATCATAGAGAAAAACAAGGGAATTCCAGAAAAACATCTGCTTCATCAACTACCCTTTATTGACTAAAGCTTTTGACTGTGTGGATCATGACAAACTGTGGAAAGCTCTTAGAGAGATGGGAGTACCAGACCATCTTACCTGTCTCCTGAGAAACCTCTATGCAGGTCAAGAAGCAACAGTTAGAGCTCTATATGGAACAGCTGATTGGTTCCAGACT
>SJYW01015088.1:67366-84103 GCA_006410735.1 Raphicerus campestris
TCAGTCTGTTAAAAGTATGCTGTAAAGATTTATTCTAATTGTAAACATCAACCAGTATTCCTAATATCGAAAAAATTGAGGCCATTATGACCAGAGTAAAATTTAGAGAAATAAAAAATACATATCTAACCTCCACACTAATACTACTTGATAAATTAGTGTATATATTCCTACCTACCTATCCAAATATCTACTTGATTTGATTCTTGGATATCTAATTGATATATCAAATGTAATATGGTCCAAACCAAAATTTTGTATCCTCCTTGTAGCCTGCTTTCCCCCAAGTCTTCCTTATTTCAAAAAATCACCCCACCATCTACACAGTTACTCAATGCCCAAACCTTTTTCTCACTGCTCAAATCAAAACAACCCATAAACAAGTTCTGCTGTCTAAAAATACACCCCAATCTTTCCTTTCTCTCCCTCTTTACAGCTACCAACCTGGACATGATCCTAGCTGCCATCATTTCTTGCCTAGACTCTTGAGGTAGTTTTCTACTGGGTCTTTCTGATTACTAATGTTCCATAACAATCTGTTTTCTCCATATGGTAGCCAGAAAGGTCTTTTAAAAATGTATACCAGATCATGGTGCCTTTCTGGTTCAAACCTACCCCTTCCTTCTCACTGTATCCAAATTCTCAGCCTTGGTTACAAGGTCCTACACAGTCTGGGCCCAGTCTTCCTTTGAGACTCTTCTCCTACTGCTTCCTTCCTTGTTTGGTACTCCCCAGCCACAGGGGTTTTTCTGTTCCTGGTACTTGCCAAGCTCATTATAGTCTTGAGTCTGTTAACCTCTTCATCCCTATTTTTGGAACTCTTGGTTCTCAGATCAGCTCTTCTTGTCACTTAAATGCTCTTTCAAAGTCTCCATGGGAGACCTTTCCTAAATTAGTCCCTCTGTCCTCAAGTCACTCTTTTTACAAAGCAGGAAAATTATCGCCTTCATTTCCTATTTGTTTGTTTATTGTCTGTCTCTCTTCCCTCCCTGTTCTAGAATGTAAACCACGTGAGACTAGCAACCTTATCTTCATGAGAACCGCTTATTCCCATTAATTAGCACAGTACCTGGAACATAACAGGGGCTCAATAAATATTGTTCAATTAGCCAGTTTATGGATTCAATATTTTTTTCTTCCTTTTTAGTGAATTTAAGGAGAGAAACCTTTAGTTCTTTCTCTCAAATTCTGTGTGCCCTTACTATTATAACAATTGCTAACTCTCAAGTGAAATTGTATGAAGAGACAGGAAAAATATAGCACCTACTTCTTAACCCAGCTCTGAAAGTTGCTCAGTTTAGCGAATTATGTCTTTTTCTTATGACTTGAATTTGTTGAATTTCAACAGAGATTTTAGCATTTCCCCTTTGATAGCTGTTCTTTCTACTTCCTTCATGAGGCAGAAACCAAAAGAGGGAAATTAATTATTCCCAGTGTGTGCAATAGTAATATTCCATGATTACCTCTTTAAAATTGCAAGGGAATAATTTACCCTCTCAACTTTATCCTACTTTACTTTCTAGATAGAGATTTGTTAGTCTGAGTTTTCTCTTTCCACATTCAAAATAAAATATAATTATCCAACAAGTAGGTAAAATTGCACAAAAGTTTAAAGTAGGGATAGAATAATAGTGGTTTCTTCTTCAAAGGGCTGGGTTTTGTTCTTAGGATGTGATTGTACTGCCCACCTCTAGTCTTCTCTGCAGGCCATTTAATCAAACTCTGCTATGCCCTTGTAAGTACTGAAGGGAAGAAAGCATAATGTGATATTTTATATACTCTTGGGTTCTAATTATGTTGAAGATGCATTGAAGAAACAGAGGCAGGGGAGACATAGTATATAGGTCCTCAATATATAGTTTTAGAATGATGGATTTTTAAAATATCTTTTAAATTGCATAAACTAAAAAAATAATAGCATGTATTACTTTATTATTCTTATTATCAGAAAAAAGAATACTCTAAAAGAGAGAATTATTGACACTAAAATCCTCAGGTAGGCTGTGAGCTGTGAGCTCTAGAACCTTTCTGTGTGACGTCATTGAAATTCCAAGACTGGTCTAATAACATGGAAGATCATAGCTTAGTGGGCTCCTGTGTTATTTCTGGTTTAGAGAAGCTGGTTTTAGGTTCACAATTGGTTTGAAGTATAATTCTTTTCCAGACAAAAACTGGTTTAAAAATCTCATTGTTATTTCATTTCTTCCTGAACAATATCACCCAGGGGAATTTTTTTGGTTTTGTTGTTGTTTTTAGGAGTTTAAAAAAAATTGCTTCCACTGAATTGATAATGTTTGGTTCCATGAAAAGAAACACTATTGAATTTAACAGTTCTAACAATTGGAGTCCCTAGACCTTCGAAAATAAAGAATTAAGTTTTCCATCTTCTTTATCGCTTTTTGTTGAAAGAAATAGCATGTGTTATACACAATATTAGATTTTCAAGAGAGGTAGAAATACTTGTACATTTATGGTCTTTGGCACATAGGAAAGCCAGCAATGTTGAGACATGCTTCCAGTACCTTGCCATTCTAAATCTGATGTACGAAGCAGCTGATTAGAACTGCAGACTCTTGGGCCCTCTGTATACCTACTGAACTGAACCAGAATCTGAGGTTCTTAGGTGATTCTGTTTTTTTTTTTTAATTTTATTTTATTGAAATATAGTGTTTTTTATTTTGGCCATGTCATGCAACAATGTGGGATCTTAGTTCCTCTACCAGGGATCGAACCCATGCTGCCTGCATTGAAAGCTCAGTGTCTTAACCACTGGACCACCAGGTTAGTCTCTATTGAAGTGTAGCTGATTTACAGTGTTGTGTTAATTTCTACTGTACTGCTGCTACTGCTGCTAAGTCGCTTCAGTCGTGTCCGACTCTGTGCGATCCCATAGACAGCAGCCCACCAGGCTCCGCCGTCCCTGGGATTCTCCAGGCAAGAACACTGGAGTGGGTTGCCATTTCCTTCTCCAGTGCATGAAAGTGAAAAGTGAAAGTGAAGTCACTCAGTCGTGTCGGACTCTTAGCGACCCCATGGACTGCAGCCCACCAGGCTCCTCCGTCCATGGGATTTTCCAGGCAAGAGTACTGGAGTCGGGTGCCATTGCCTTCTCCATACTGTACAGCAGAGTGATTCAATTATATATATATATATGCATATATATATATGCACATTCTTTTTCATATTCTTTTCCATTATGGTTTATCCTAGGATATTAATATAGTTCTCTGTGCTCTACTGTAGGACTAGGACCTTGTTGTTTATGCACTCAATACATAATGTTAGCATCTGCTAATCCCAGACTCCCGATCCATCCCTCTTCCACCCCTTCATCTTGTCAGTTTCCTGTGTCTGTGAGTCTGTTTTTGTTTGGCAGGTCATGTTTTGGGTTCCACGTATAAGTGATAATCATGTGGTACCATATCTTCTTTATCCACTCATCTGTAGATGGACATTTACCTTGTTTCCATGTCTTGGCTATTGTAAATAGTGTTTCTATATGGATATGGGAGTGCACATGTCCTTCTGAATTATTTTGTTTTCTGGATGTACGGCTAGGAGTGGGATTGCTGGAACAGATGGCAACTCTATTTTTAGTTTTTTTGAAGAACTTGCACACTGGTTTCCATAGGGGCTACACCAATTTACATTCCAGCAGTGCAGGGTGGGTCCCTTTCCTCCACATCCTAACCAGCATTTGTTATTTGTAGACTTCTTAATAATGGCCATCCTCACCATAGTTTTGATTTGTATTTCTCTAATAATTAGTGGTGTCGAGCATCTTTACATGTGCCTGTTGGCCATTTGTATGTCTTCTTTGGAGAAATGTCTGTTTACGTCTTCTGCCTAAATTTGTCAACTGGGTTGTTTTTGTTGTTATTGAGTTCTGTGAGTTGTTTGCATATTTTGGAAATTAAGCCCTTGTCAGCTGCATCATTTGCAGATATTTCCTCCCAGTCTGTAAGTTGTCTTTTTGTTTTGTTTATGGTTTCCTTTGCTGTACAGATGCTCCTAAGTTTGATTAGGTCCCATTTGTTTAATTTTGTTTTTCTGTACATTGGATGCTTTAGGCGATTCTTTCACACATGAATTAAGAGGCATAGTCCTAGTATATTTTGGGAATTTCCAGGTCCTAATTGCTTCATTTACTGCCCTTCCTCCTTTTCCTTCTCTCCAACCTCTGGTGGAAAAGTCCATAAAATAGGAATTCTAAGCTAGGGTCTATGGACTCTTAAAGAATTATAGGTACTAGTTAGTGAACCCATTGAAATTCTGTGTAAAATTATGTGTCCATATGCTTACTCATCCTTCCTTAGATTCTCATGCAGCCCCACAAAAGTTACCTATTCCAGGCTGAAAAAGGATAGATATTATGTTATCCCTCAAAAGATGGACTAGAATAACGCTTGTAATTACAGAATTATTTCCCTTGCCTAGGAAAAATCTAAGAGAAAACATCAATGAGTCTGTTCTACTGTTTTAATTAAAAAAGCGAAGCTGACCAGAGAGTTGATCATAGAGACGAGGAACTTTTGGAAACAACTTTCTAGCTCCCCCAAGCTGAAGTCCACTGCACTGCTCCTGATGTGTTTAGGTTAGGAGAAAATTGCCTGTTCGGTTCCCATAGGTCCTGCATACATTAGAATAGTTAAAGAAAATTAACTTCCCCATGATATGAGTTCTGGGCCTTTATCTTTTTGATTATTATTATTTCTAAGGACAGTGCTCTTCATCTTTGGCTGAATATTAGATTCATCCCATGCCAGATGAATTGAATCAAAATCTTAGAATCTCTGGGGTGAGGACCAGGCTCATTGGGCTTTGTTTTAATTCTCCTTGGGTGATTTTAAAGTGTAACCAGGTTATGAACTATTTGCACAGAGCAATGTGTTATGTGAATTCCAGAATGGCTTTCTTGGAGAACAGTGCATCTTTCGTATCTAAGAAACACTGATTCTGTTTCCTCTG
Organism: Raphicerus campestris; assembly: GCA_006410735.1. NCBI lineage: Eukaryota > Metazoa > Chordata > Mammalia > Artiodactyla > Bovidae > Raphicerus > Raphicerus campestris. The sequence goes on from SJYW01015088.1 coordinate 72,335, forward strand.
GACGGTGAGGTTCCTTTTTCTACTGGAGTGTTGTTAAATACATGCCCTGCAGCGCTGCCTTCCTTCATGCTCCTGGAGGCTATATACAAAGAAGTTGTTCAAACCTGGAACTGATTCTAAGAACTATTGTATTTTCTAGTTTTTTAANATGTCCTTCTGAATTATTTTGTTTTCTGGATGTACGGCTAGGAGTGGGATTGCTGGAACAGATGGCAACTCTATTTTTAGTTTTTTTGAAGAACTTGCACACTGGTTTCCATAGGGGCTACACCAATTTACATTCCAGCAGTGCAGGGTGGGTCCCTTTCCTCCACATCCTAACCAGCATTTGTTATTTGTAGACTTCTTAATAATGGCCATCCTCACCATAGTTTTGATTTGTATTTCTCTAATAATTAGTGATGTCGAGCATCTTTACATGTGCCTGTTGGCCATTTGTATGTCTTCTTTGGAGAAATGTCTGTTTACGTCTTCTGCCTAAATTTGTCAACTGGGTTGTTTTTGTTGTTATTGAGTTCTGTGAGTTGTTTGCATATTTTGGAAATTAAGCCCTTGTCAGCTGCATCATTTGCAGATATTTCCTCCCAGTCTGTAAGTTGTCTTTTTGTTTTGTTTATGGTTTCCTTTGCTGTACAGATGCTCCTAAGTTTGATTAGGTCCCATTTGTTTAATTTTGTTTTTCTGTACATTGGATGCTTTAGGCGATTCTTTCACACATGAATTAAGAGGCATAGTCCTAGTATATTTTGGGAATTTCCAGGTCCTAATTGCTTCATTTACTGCCCTTCCTCCTTTTCCTTCTCTCCAACCTCTGGTGGAAAAGTCCATAAAATAGGAATTCTAAGCTAGGGTCTATGGACTCTTAAAGAATTATAGGTACTAGTTAGTGAACCCATTGAAATTCTGTGTAAAATTATGTGTCCATATGCTTACTCATCCTTCCTTAGATTCTCATGCAGCCCCACAAAAGTTACCTATTCCAGGCTGAAAAAGGATAGATATTATGTTATCCCTCAAAAGATGGACTAGAATAACGCTTGTAATTACAGAATTATTTCCCTTGCCTAGGAAAAATCTAAGAGAAAACATCAATGAGTCTGTTCTACTGTTTTAATTAAAAAAGCGAAGCTGACCAGAGAGTTGATCATAGAGACGAGGAACTTTTGGAAACAACTTTCTAGCTCCCCCAAGCTGAAGTCCACTGCACTGCTCCTGATGTGTTTAGGTTAGGAGAAAATTGCCTGTTCGGTTCCCATAGGTCCTGCATACATTAGAATAGTTAAAGAAAATTAACTTCCCCATGATATGAGTTCTGGGCCTTTATCTTTTTGATTATTATTATTTCTAAGGACAGTGCTCTTCATCTTTGGCTGAATATTAGATTCATCCCATGCCAGATGAATTGAATCAAAATCTTAGAATCTCTGGGGTGAGGACCAGGCTCATTGGGCTTTGTTTTAATTCTCCTTGGGTGATTTTAAAGTGTAACCAGGTTATGAACTGTTTGCACAGAGCAATGTGTTATGTGAATTCCAGAATGGCTTTCTTGGAGAACAGTGCATCTTTCGTATCTAAGAAACACTGATTCTGTTTCCTCTGGACGGTGAGGTTCCTTTTTCTACTGGAGTGTTGTTAAATACATGCCCTGCAGCGCTGCCTTCCTTCATGCTCCTGGAGGCTATATACAAAGAAGTTGTTCAAACCTGGAACTGATTCTAAGAACTATTGTATTTTCTAGTTTTTTAATCTGCTGCTCTAATTACCAGCCCATCTCAGAAAAACTCCCTGATTTTTATATTATGAGTGACTTTTCAAATACAGTAAATCTGAAAGGGTTCTCTCCTAAGCTTTTTTTGTGGAGAATACTTGATATGCTATAAAGAATGTTGAAAATGAGTAATTGTGCTACAACTAAATAATTTAATTATAAGTAACTTTTTTTCCTCCATGTAGGAGTACTTGGCTAACACTATACTTGCGAAATGAACAATTGCTGGCATTTTATGTCTAAGAACACATAAGAATCTGTAGGATTCAGGATTTCAAAGAGAACAGGAAAGAGCATATAGACTGGTAGTTACTCACAGTCACTAGTAATGTCTCTCATTAAATAAAGGAAGTGAACTTCTGTGATAGAGTTCCCATTTAAAAGATTGCCCCTAAGACACATTCACAGATTCATGTGGAATTTTACATATTCACATTTTTCTATTTTGTACCCTAAGCATTTCTAGCATTATTAAATTTGTAGCCAGCCCTGTGAAAAACTACCTAAGAGTTTATTTGTGTATTATCCTTTTCTAAAGGAAATTTCTGGCAGTCTGAGTACTCACCTTCTCACTCTTTGGGGAATTTTCATGAAAATTAGTGGGATTTATGCTCAGCTCATGTTCACCTCTGGGATGGATTCACCAAGGGTTCATTTAATCGCAGTTTCCTTCAAGATCATGAGAAAGCATGCCTGAGAATGATAAATCAGCTTCAACATCATTTAGCAGGGTGGGAAATGGGGAATGGAATTATAGAATAATTCAAATCTGATGAAGATATTTTTGAAGTGGCACCTTGTACTCAACATTAATGAAAAAAATTGGAACTGATTACTTTCCTAGTATTAATGCTTTGGTGTTCTCTGTAAACATTCAGAAGGATATCATGTAACTTGTATGATATATATTTTCTTAACCTCCTTCTGGCTAAGGGATTGCTCCCTTATCTCCTAGTAAATGTATATAAACAAAGTGATTTTATGTTTGAAATGAAGAATGTATGTAAATTATATTTATGCTTTTAATCTTTACATAAGATTGTTTAATTTTAGGAACCTCAACAGGAGGCTTTGTGGTAATATTACTCTTCTTTCTGATGGGCTTTAGTATCAGAAATCTTTTTTCTTGGTGGAGGCTACAGTTTTAGGTGCTAACAAGTATTACCGAAGATATGCAGAAATCGGAACTCATGTACTGTTGGTAGGACTGTAAATGGTGCAGTGATTATGAAAAGCATTATGGTATTTCTTCAAAAAAATTAAAAATAAGACTGTATGATCTAGCATTTCCACTGCTGGCTATGTATCCAAAAGAATTGGAAGCAGAGTTTTGAAGGGATATTTGCACACCCATGTTTACAGTAGCATTATTCACAATAGCCAAGAAGCAATTTAAATGTCACCAACAGATGAACAGAAAATAAAGCATGATATATACATATAGTGGAATATTATCCAGCCGGAGAAACAAAGAAAAATCCTATTATATGCTACAGTGTGATGAACCTTGAAGACATTACGCTAATGAAATAAGCAAGTCCCAAACACCGTATGATTCTGCTTATGTGAGATGCCTGGAATAGTCAGATTCGTAGAAACAGAAAGTAAAATGGGGGTTGTAGGGCTGGGGGAGGAGGAAAAGAGGAGTTGTTTGATGGGTAAAGAACTTCAGTTTTGCAGGATGAAAAAATTCTGGAGATCTGTGTCACAACAAAGTGAACATACTTAACAGTACTGAACCGTACACCTAAAAATGGTTTCGATGGTAAATGGTTTAGATGTGTATGCTTTAGGGTGATTTTTCAATTACCATGGTCAATGGTAATCATAATATACAATCTTAATATGATTCAGAGCAATCAGTGTTTTGGAAAAAATCTGAATCTCTACACCTGGAATGTTACAGGAAAAAATTGCCCTGTTGCTAAATAAAACATTTGCATCAGGAAAGCAGGATTTTAGGGATTTGGGTATTTAACTGGTGGGAGAATTTAGAAGAATTAGAAGGAGAATTAGAAGAAAGTGTGGGGCTGGATCTGGTAAACTCACAGCTTGGCCACTAACTAGGTGGAAAGGTTAGGAAAAGCTGCTTGGTGTCTTCAAGGCATGGCTTCCTGGTCTGTTAAAATGAGTTAATGATACTCAACTCAGAGGATCTTTATGAGGATTTAATGAGATATCTCTACAAAATGCTTAGCACAGGATCTAGCTTGGAGCAGGCACTGGACAAGTGCCAGCAGGAGAGGTGAGAAAGTAACTCTCATTACCTGGAGATCAGTCTTGGGGTTTTGAAGATTAAGAGCTCTAAATGTCTTGGCTGGTGCTAATTTTTACTACCTACCCCCCTTCCAATATGTCTTTCAGACTGATCTGGTCCAAAATAGGGTCACCCTAAGCTAGTTTTGACTGATGCTAAAGCTGAAACTCCAGTACTTTGGCCACCTCATGGAAGGAGTTGACTCATTGGAAAAGACTCATGCTGGGAGGAATTGGGGGCAGTAGGAGAAGGAGACGATAGAGGATGAGATGACTGGATGGCATCACTGACTCAATGGATGTGAATCTGAGTGAACTCTGGGGGTTGGTGATGGACAGGGAGGCCTGGTGTGCTGCAATTCATGGGGTTGCAAAGAATCAGACACGACTGAGCGACTGAACTGAACTGAAGAAGTGTATAAACTCGGAAGTGTTAGTATGTATCGTAAAACACCATTTCCTTTAGGATCTGTGGAATAGAGGCTACACTGTGCAGAGCTGTGAAGCTCTAGGAAGTATGCACAGCTATGGGGCATCCTCACCAGAGCAAGGTATGATAAGTACTGCTCAGCATTCTGTTTGATTCAGTGATTCCTAAACTTATTTGACAGAACTCTTATTAATATAACGCAGGTTAAACTTTTGAGTAATTTCTTGATTGTTGTGATTCCTTATTATTTGCAAAGAGAATTGCTAATATTTAAATAATAATTTTTTATGTATCAGAGTGTTTTCAAAATGAAATTGATAATGGTACTAGCTAGGAGCACAGCGGGCTAATAGGAAGGCAAATGATTATAAATAGGACTTGCATCCTTCATTCAAACAGCTGCTGAAATCTCACCTCCTTCATTAAGTTTTTCTGGAATAAATAAAATAGCATAAATTCTCAAGACCCCATTCTTTCCTAATTATCATTTCATGTACTTGTTCAAATGTAGTTCCAGTATAATCGGGGCTGCCTTTTGGTCCAAATGCCTTTGAAGAAATAGCCCAACAAAAAATAGGTGGCTTGAGTTACTTCAGATATTCTGTCTCTGAAGAAGACAGTAAATTGGAGAGCATATTCTTAATGTATAGAAAAATCTTTAAAAAAAACCCACCTCTTTATTATGGAAAATTTCAAACTTGTACAGATTAAACAGAATAGTATCAATATAATAAGCCCATCACCCAGTTATACAGCCATTTACTCTGGACCCATTCTGCCTCATTCCCCCACCCCCCCTTCCTCTTCTCCCATCTTATTCTAAAATATCAAATGTTACTCAATTTTTTCTATAAATATTTCATTTATATATCTCTAAAAGAAAAGGATTCACTCTTTTACAAAACATAGTAATACTATTATCACTCTGAAAATTTAAAAATAGTTACTTGCCTCATAACATTTTTTACTAGTTCATTAATTTGTTCAGAATAAGGTCCACATATTATGATTGGAAGATAAGTTTTTAAATATTTTAATGTATAGATTCCCTCTCCATCTTTTCTCTTCTCTTGCAGTTTCTTTGATGAAGAGATGGCTGGGATGACCATCTTGTCCTGGTTTGCCCTTGACGTTCCCTGTGTTAGCGTTGGAAGTCCCATATCTTGGAAAATCCTTCAATCCAAGAAGTTTGTCCTACAGTTTCTCACTATATGGATTTGACTGATTGCACCCCTATGGCAAACACATTCCTCTGTCTATTTCTGTAAATTTGTAGACTAATGTCTTGGTTGAATTCAGGTTCAGTTCTTCCTTCTTTTGGGGAGGCAAGGTTGCCTTACTGGTTATAGTGTTAACACTTCTGCTGGGAGGTACAAAACGTCTGGTGCTCTCTCTTTTTGTGATGTGAAGTTGTTGATAAACAATGTCTAGATTAGCAAAACATCTTAAAAATGCTTTCTCAGCTCTTAATTCTTCCTGCATTGCAAATGTTCCCCGTTGTGTGTGTTACTGGTCAGCCCAGGCTGCCATAACAAAATACCATAGACCAAATGGATTAAACAACAGAAATTAGTTCTTTCGGTGCTGGAGGCTAGAATTCCAAGACGCAGGTACTGACACATTGTTCCTTGGTTGCTGTCTGTGGTGTGTTAGTGGCTGTCATCTTCCTGCATTTTCATATAGCCTTCCCTTCTGTATGGATCTGTGTCCTCATCTTCTCAGGACATCAGTCATGCTGGATCAGAGCCCACCCATATGACCTCATCTTATGTTAATTACCTCTTTAAAGACTAACTGTGGTTATATTTGGAGGTACTGGGAGGACATATAAATTTTGGGAGGACACAATGCATTCCATAACACAAACCACTCCTTATTCCTCCTCCTCTGTCCTAACAGGAAACCACCCTATGCTTCATTACCATAGGTTTCAGAGCCTCATGCTGAGCCCCAGGAGGGTGAATTATGGTTGATCTAAGCCATACGGTGGTCCTATTCTCCTTGCCCAGAAATGGTTTAAATATGGGTATAATATGCAGTTCTGGCCAATGAGATGTGAGAGTCTCCCGGGAGTCTTCTGAAAATTATTTTACTCACTTAGTGAAAAGATGACACATGGAAGAAATGGAGCTGCTTCTGCTGAAACACAAGGGGAGCAGGCTGAGCTGACTGGTTGACAAAACACTCAAATTGACCTGGATGGCAGAGCACTGGGGTAAAGTCCTGGAAGGGAATGTGGAGCTTAGATTTCTATTGCTGTTTTCAGATACGTCCTAAACAGTATATCCCTAAACTCTCCCACACCAACAACCTCAAACCCAGCTGCGCTATGCTTCCCTCCTTCCCTCTCCTTCAGACCTCCCCTTCCCTTCCAAGAGTCATTTCTTTTTATCCTATTAGTGATTTCCCTCCCTGTCCACTCTTATTTTCCAGCCTCTCCTAGAAACTCCTTATCTCCTATTTTCCCCAGCCTGAAGAAAAATGTTGTGAATACTAACAATTAGGAATTTTGCCTGTCTTCATATATAAACTTTTTTTCTTTTTCATTGCACCTCGTGATTATGCCAGTATCTTTGAGTGGTTGGGATGTTCTTCAGAAAACAAAGGGCTTCCCAGGTAGAGAAGTGGCAAAGAATCTGCCTACCAATGCAGGAGCCCCAGGAGATATGGGTTTGATCCCTTGGTCAGGAAGATCCCTTGGGGTAGGAAATTGCAACCCACTGCAGTATTCTTGCCTGGAAAATTCCATGGACAGAGAAGCCTGGTGGGCTACAGTCCATGGGGTCACAAAGAGTTGGACACTATTCAGCATACACATATCCATCATCCTCAGAAAACAAAATCTGTAGTCATACTCTCTATTCTTGGAAGCATCCTTTATACTGGGTAAGAGGTGAATCTGCTTCTTGTCTGGGTAAACAGGATTTTCTCTTCACCTTGGAGCTCAAGGCAAAGTTAAAGTGTTCTTCTTGCTCATCCCATAGTAGCTTTTTGCAAAGAAAAGCTAGAAAGCAACTTTAGATCATCTTCCAAAAAGGATTTCACAAGAAAAAAGCCAACTGTCTTGACAATAAAGCTTTCACTCTTGTTATTAAATTTCTGTGTTCAGTAAATTGTCATTCATGTCTCTTTCAGGGTTGACTTATGTAACTAAGTGTATTAGAGGTAGGGTGACCATAATTTATCATTCAAATCAGAACACACTTCTGAAAATGAAAGGAAATGGGTTGACAAGCATAAGCCAGATCTCCCAGCCTATTATGTTATGTGGTCACTCCAATTAAAATGTGGAAAGGCATTCGTAAGTTTCCTGTGTAGAAGTATATAAAGGGCTGCCAAGCAAATATTTTAGGGACATAGTAATTAGTCCTAGAGCTCAGTGGTAAAGAACCTGTCTGTAATGCAGGAGCCACATGAGACTTGGGTTCCATCTCTGCGTTGGGAAGATCCCCTGGAGGAGAGCATGGCAACTCACTCTAGTATTCTTGCCTGGAGAATCCCATGGACAGAGGAGCCTGGTGGGATACAGTCCATAGTGTCACAAAAAGTTGAATGCACAATTAGTCCTAACAGTTCCCCTGCAAGTCCAAATCCTCAAATAAGTGTAGCTCCCAGGAATATCAGTGATATCAGTGATAATATCAGTGATATCAGGAGTATCAGTGGGTTGCCATTTCCTTCTCAGGGGATCTCCCCAGCCCAGGAATTGAACCTGGGTATCCTGCATTACAGGCAGATTCTTCATCAACTGAGCCTTGGGCTTCCCTAAGCCCAAGGAATATCAGTGGGAGCTTCAAAATAATAATATAAAAGAATTGCATAAAAGTATTCCTCAATTTTTAAAACCCTGGGAATAAGTAAATTTCTGATCCAAGGCACTTTTCACCCATTCATTTGTCCACAGAGCATCTGTGATGGGGCATCTTCAGGATCCAGTCCTTCTCAGCAGGTTTTCATATCAGGGAAGATCAGTGAGCAGTGAAGACGCAATTAGGAGTTTACAAGATGTTTTGTTTAAACTGTGCTAAGGGCACAGGGATGGCTTTCTGACCATGGCCTCAAAGCGTGGAAATAGAGTGACAGTTTTTTCTAGAAACTGAAGGAAAAAATAGATCCAGGTGTCACTAGCAGAATGTGAAATGACAGGCTGTGACTGTAACTCTGACATTGTCACACAAATGCTGAAATACAACCAAACTCAGAATAAATCAGGCACAGAAAACATTAGCATTGTGCTCTGGGAGAGCAAGGGAAAAAAACAGTAAAAGAGCATTCCTTATTATGGTTCAAGACTCATTAACATTTTTCAGACTTACAGTCTGTCTAGTAAAACAGGCACTTGCCTTTTTTCTCTCTGTCAGTGCCTCATACTCCTCAAAGGACATCCTACTCACTTTTTTCTATGCTTCCCTATGACAGTACATTAAGATAAATCCATGGATACCTACTGAATCGCCCAAAAGAGTGCCAGGAGAAAATAAAGCAAAATTAAAAATACTAGTGAGACAAAGTATGTAGACAGGTGATTTTACAAGCCACCAGACGGTGCAGGTTGAGAGCTGATTAGGTATTCTGATTTTTCTGTCCTGTGCTTGAGACAGAGGCTTATCACTGAGAGCCTTATTGCTAACCACTGTCTGCTGTTAATTGTCTTACTCATTGTCATACTTCTGGTGGGTGTTATGGTCAGGACCAGGACTCAAAATCAGATCTTCTGGCCCCAAGTCTCAAGCTTACTCTATCGATGTGCCTTTGAGCAGCAGTTCTGGACAGATCTACCTCTGCTTTTTCTTCCCCCAGGATCCTGAGATGCTGCCCCAGGCTGGTAAGGATGAGGCAGCAGCCCTGCCTCCCCTCCACCCTGATTATGGAAGGAACTGGTTTGGTTTGTAAAGTCTTTTGGGTATTACTTTCAGTTTGCTATGTGTCAGGCCTCTCTCTGAGTTGATCGATATTCACATCAAAACAAAAGCACTGTCTTGAAAATTTTATACCTAGATCAACACAGCAAATTCATGTCTCCCTGTGACATTCACTATAGTTGAACTACTTTGGTTTTCTGCTGCTGCTGCTGCTGCTGCTAAGTCACTTCAGTCGTGTCCGACTCTGTGCGACCCCATAGACAGCAGCCCACCAGGCTCCCCCATCCCTGGGATTCTCCAGGCAAGAACACTGGAGTGGGTTGCCATTTCCTTCTCCAGTGCATGGAAGTGAAAAGTGAAAGTGAAGTGGCTCAGTCGTGTCTGACCCTTACCTTGCAAATTTGTAGCTATTTTAGCTCACTGATTCCCAGCATAGGAACTCCTCTCCCCTAGCAGTCCAAGAAGGCAGGAGTGGTGGGAAGAGCGGGGGTGGGTGCTGATTAGTGCTTGGTAAGATGTGGGAACCATGAATAATTTAAGCAATTCAAAAAGATTAACAGAGGGACTTCCCTGGTGGTCCAGTGGTTAAGTCTCTGTGCTCCCAACACAAGAGGCCTGGCCTTGATCCCTGGTCAGGGAACAAGGTCTCGCGTGCTCAAACTAAGACCCAGAGCAGCCAAAAAAGAAAAAAAGACTAACAAAGACAAAATGCTTAACCAGGACAAGTCTACATAGATTAAATAAAACAAGATTTTAAAATGCCTGGTAGGAATTTTATCAATATTATCAAAAGTCCTGATTGGCATTTATATATCTGATAAGAAACCAATGATTTACAATATTAAATTTAGAGAAAGATGGTTTTAGAAGATGGGACCCTTAAGGGGAAAAATTGCAAAAGATGTCCTCCGTAGTGAAAAGCACAGGAATCAGTGGATTAGCCTGTGACTAACTGTGAGTCCCAAGGAGAGGTAGGGCTGGCTAAGAAGCCCAAGGGCAGGACTCTCCTTGATGTGCAAGTTTCCAGTTAAGGTTCAGAGGCCAATTAACTATCCAGTCCTCTATGGATCTTTAAAGGTCCCAGTTGGTTCATGGATCCTCTTTAGGATCCAGGGTACTGTAAGGAGAGAAACCACCCTTTGGGTTTTGCTTAGGGTTCCCAGAGTGACTCTGGGTCTCATATTCGTCGATGCTCATATATCAGTAGTAGCTTCCCTTTGGATACTTGTGGCATGAGGTTCCTACCCGTTCTTCTCTGCTCTGCATAGCATTTCCATGTAGAGTAAGGTTCAGGCCCCAGGGCTTGGTGGCTATTCAGCATTCTACTTTCAACACTAGTTGCCACTTCTGCCTTTGACCTGGGCTTCCCCAGGATCAGTACTGCAACTCAGGCCCAGGTTGTATTTTTTGTCTTTCCTGATCTGGTCTCAGCTCATCGACAACTTACCCAGGCATTGGACATGGCTCTTGATTACCTACCTGCAAGACTGGCATTGTGCAGCTGCTAGTGCGGAACGCTAGAAGCATATATGGGCTGTCTACTGCATGCCCTGAGGAACTTGTTTAAGGAGTCAGTTTGCCTCTAACACATCTTCTTTAATTTATTAGAAAAATTAGCTTCACAAACACTAGTCATTTTGTAACAAGCAACAGAAATAATATAAAATGATGTTGTAAAATAGCTCTTGAATTGAACATAATCAATTGATCAATTTAAACCTCAAAGAATGAGCTTCAAATTGAGCAATGAGAAATCTAAAGTATTAACTGCCAAATCACATACGTATGCTGACAAAGTGAACAGCCCACTCTTATTCTATCAAACTTGTAAATGATGATTCACCCCCATTTCTTCTCAGGGAGTGCATTTTGTTTATTATAATCATATTTATCCTGGAACTTTGGTTTATTGAGTAAATAACTTGTACAAAAGTGGGATTATTGTTCAAAGAGCAGTTACTTATTTAGGAATTTTATTGCTGTCTTTAGATCCCTGCTTAGAAGGAGGCTGGAAGAAAAGCAACACTGTGCACTGCGATTTCTGTGCTGAGGGTTTAATGTGAGACTGAGAAGAGAGGGAGATTTATAAAATTCTAAACAGAATTTATCCAGCTGCAAAATTAACTCCCCCTCCCCACACCCCCACATTCACCCCCACACAGCCTCCTGAAGTATGTAACTGAGATTAAATGTAAAAGAAACCACCCCCCCACACAACTATCAAGTGTACAAATAGGAAAAGAAAGAGAAAGAAAACCACAGAAGCTGCCTCCTAGGAGCCCTGAGCTGAAACAAGTCTTGTCCTTGTATGGATGAAGTTTCAGTTGCATCCCCCAGGCTTTTCAGTACTAACACAGTCTTTATGTGTGTGTGTGTGTGTGTGTGTGTGTGTGTGTGCTACTTCTTCTTCTTCTTGTTCTCAACTTCTTCTTCTTCTTCTCTCCTTTTCACCT